>PVIU01021899.1:0-30555 GCA_004026605.1 Ondatra zibethicus
AAAAAAAAAAAAAAAAAAAAGAAATGATAATAAGCTTTGCTCCAGAACATCCAGGATCAATGTCAAAACTGAGTAAGTACTACCAGTGAACTGAGAAAAAGATGGGAAATATAAAGTAAGCGTGTAAACTAGAAATTTAATTACCATTCTATTGTAAGGATGCTGCAGCTAGTGGTACTGGAAGGAGGCTTAGATACTCTGGAAAGATGGAGGTAAAGTTTACTAAATATATAAGTTAGCAAAAGACTACTAATTTAAAAAATCAATGGTCTCTTACATACAGCCCAACACTACACTCACATATTAACAACGAGTTCCCACTTTTGATATTAATGAAATACATCTGAAACATTTCTCATGCAAAGAATCCAACTATTCCTCATCACAAGCATCACGATTGTACTGAAAGTTCACTTCTCCCTTTCCTCCATCCCCACAAAGATGTATACCATCTTGCTTCTCTGAGCATCCTTTATCCTTCACATAGTAAAACGGGCAATTAAGATAAAATTAAACCCTTAGTTAGAAGTCAGAATTCTCTCCAATTTTAGGATATATAAATAAAGGAGCTGTTAACAGCTTTGCCATATTCTGTTTCTGAAAGGCAAAAATGCCCTTGGTTATCCTTTCAAATTGAACCACTTGAAAAACACTATTATTTAGAAATAGAAAATATCCTTATGGCCATTAAAATTTTCTTAATGTGAGATTTCATCTTTAGCAGAAAATTGTATTACATTTCATCTTTACTAAGTGCTTTATCTCTGCTTGATATGCATTTGAGTTGCTACTTTGGGGGCAAACCATGTATCACGATATTTGGAAACAACGTTGCCATCCTAGTCACTAATGTGACTGCTTATAGGGGCTGGGACAGACATTGTGATAAAAGGGATGCTTAAACATATTTGTAGTGGGTTCCCTGTCAGTTGTAGCTAAACAAAGTGACTGAGGGACCCTCAGCTTGTTTGCAATCTTCTACCTTCCTCTCCCCAACAGTGTCTATGTACTCCATATTTTTCCCCTCTTGTCCCTTTCAATGCCATTTGAAATTCTCATTCATCTTAAGAATTCTAGATCTCCTAAGTAATTGGGGTTTGAAGAGTTTGATGTATACATGACATTTTAATAGGATTCTTTTGGCCTATACAACTTTTTTTGACAAAATCATTTTGATGCCACTAAGTATTTGGCATGTCACTTTGATGTGCAATTTAGATTCAAGGCTATTTCTGACATGGCTCATAAAAGAAACTGGGAAGCACTCAGCCTTAATCATCAGCTTTACCCTATCACTGAACTGACCTTAGCCTTACAGTGAGCTTTCGGAAGGAAGTGGTGCCAATGCAGAAAGAAGGTGTTGGGGCAAGAGTGGACAACAGACACACACAGTTAACAGAAACTGGAGATTCAGACTGGCAAGATGGCTCAGTGTGATACAGGAGCTTGTCCCTGCTACCCTTAGACTAATCCCTGCGATCCACAAGATGGAAGGAGAAAACCAACCAATTCTCTGAGCTCCATTCATGTGCCGTGGCATGTGCATTTCCCCACACATGCACACACACATAGATGTTCATGTATTTAACTATTTAATATATTTAATTATAAATATATATAATTGTTTTTATTGAACTATATATTTTTCTCTGTTCCGCTCCCTTCTCCCCCGCTCCTCTTCTACCCTCTTCCATGATCCCCATGCTCATAATTTACTCAGGAGATCTTGTCTTTTTTTACTTTCCATGTAGATTAGATCCATGTATGTCTCTCTTAGGGTCCTCTTTGTTGTCTAGGTTCTTTGGGGTTGTAAATTGTAGGCTGGTTTCAGCATGCCAGTTTCTCAGAAAATTAGGAAACAAACTACCTCAAGACCCAGAAATACCACTTTTGGGCATATACCCCAAGGGTGCTCAATCATACCACAAGGACATGTGCTCAACTATGTTCATAACAGTTTTATTTGTAATACCCAGATCCTGGAAACAACCTAAATGCCCCTCAACTGAAGAATTGATAAAAAAAAAATGTGGTACATTTACACAATGGAGTTATACACAATAAAAAGAATATTGACATCTTGAAATTTTTAGGCAAATGGATGGATATAGAAAATATCATATTGAGTGAGGTAAACCAGATTCAGAAAGACAGATATCATATGTACTTACTAATAAGTAGCCTTTAGACATAATGCAGAGAAAAATATACATGTATATATTAAAGTGGGAACTCAATTATAGTCACATCTTATTCATTTAAAATTCTTTCTTCACTTGCCCACCCAGTTTTTATATATCACAGTGCAATATCCATTAAGTGTTATAAGAACTTATTCATCATCTTAGACTCAGGACATATCTGTGCTGCTTTATTCCAAATTCTCTGGTTTATTTCTATATCTATAGGACATGTGGAAAGTATTGGAGATAGAGGGGAACCATTGATCATCCTTCCAAATAGCCTGTGAAACCCAGTTTTTAGCTAGGCTTTTAAGAGTTCAGTGTCCTAAATATATATACCTTATGGAATTTATTTATAATAAAGGAGCTGAGAGATAAATATGATATTCTCTTATATAGTAACATACATAACAATCCTAGCATACTTTTTGCTTATTATAGATCTACTCACAGAAATTCATAAATGATTTAACACAAAACTCGATGCGAATTTGGTCCTTGGATAGTCCTTAATTGAACACATTTTTGAGGGAGAAAACTCAAGATTCTGAATTTAATGCTTTAGTAAGATTATTCTTTTCCTCTTCTACTCAAGTAGTTCTCAATATGGGCAGGTCAAATACATTGTTTCAAAACCATCAAGTATAAAAAGATTATTTTGAAAGAGTTGAGCAAGGGATGTAATTCCTATTTTTATTTCTTCTTTTTTCCCATTCTCCATCCCACTCTGTATGAAGTTTATTAAAACTATTTTGATGGTCATTGTACCATGAGACTGTGCCGCAACACTCCAGAAGTGAGATTGCTAATGTTACATGGTCAGTGCTTCATTTCTTATGACAGAGAACATCAAAGGCTGGTTTGAAGAAGCAAGTTTTCATGGCAGACCCTATTACATGTGCCTGGCTGTGGGAGAGAGGTGAAATAAGAAGTGCTCAAAGAAGACTTTTGTGGACAGGCACATAGGGTGCATGAGATTTAATGAAACTATTCTCCTGAGATGAATGTGAAGCACTGACTTCTCCCTGGACTCTGGTGTGTTCCATGCTGCCAGTAAAATCTAGTCCAGATGTGAAAGCAAAAATCATCTCTTCTAACTTGGCCGCGTACAGAGAGAAAGCTATAAGTGCTAAAGGCACAGTGTGTATGTTTGAGGAAGAGTGATGACAGGAATCCTTTGAGGAAAAGAAATTTCATTCTTATAAAGTGTCTGAATTTTTAATGACTATGTATGACCAACGGACTGCCTACTCTAGTTTCTGAAACCATAAGCAAAAAGTCCTTCCTGCTTTATATTCTTTCAGATTCTATGCCACAATGACAAAAAGTCCATTATGGGTATCTAATATCAATTCTTATTCTGCAGGTCAGTAGACAACGGAAAGAATGAGAGTGACTATGTAACAGAAAATCTGAAATGATCATTTCTTATTGTTCTAAATCTACCCTCTTCACAACTTTCCTATTTCTTACATTTTATTCGATTTTACTTTTCTCTTATAGTTATTGGTCAAAATCAGTTAGAGAACCAAATGCATGATGAACTTGTATTTTGATATATTTTCCTTTATCCATTTCACCTCTGAGCTGAAAACATATTAGGTGCACATAATTGATAATTATTCAGCCTTATTGTTTGCATTTTACACAATATGTTGAAACACAAACTTTAAGGAAAGATGATGAACTTACTAACAAGCTTATTGTATTGATAAATCATTCTTCACAGGATATTGGGCTGTTAGATATGAAGTGCCTCTCTCAATAGGCTCCAGTGCAGAGGGTTTAGTGTTTTTCTAATACTACTATGGAGAGATGGTTGGGTCACAGGGTTGTCATCAGTAGGATAATCAATTAATAAATTCATATTAAATTAGAATTAGGAGATTGGGCTCAGGTGAAATCACTCAGTAATGTAATTTAGAAGGTAGATCATGTTACTGACTTTTTCCTGTCTGTTTCTTTGCTTCCTGACATTATGAGGTGATCAGTCTTCTTGTACCATGACCTTTGCTGTGGTGGTTCTTTCATTGCTAAGGGCCTGAAAGCAGTGCCACCAACTGAGCAGGTGAGCATGCACTCGACTTTTTGAAACCCTGAGCAAAAATAAGTCTTTTGTCCTGTAAATTATAATGGCTAAAAATCTAACCCAGATATGGGATAGCAATTCATATTCTGTAAGTTAGTAAAGAATGGAGAGTTGGAGTCTGCAAAGTTCAAGGTGATTTTGCATATCCTGACATACAACATTAGCTGATAAGACACGTTAAGTGTCAAGACATGACAAAGACATATGCAAAGACATGAAGGTAATTTAAATGGTGAATTAGTCAGATAAAAAAATCTAGGTATAAAAATTAAGCACAGTTACATCATTTCATCATCCCATAATTGTCTCTGCCATCTACAAATCTGATTCTCTGAAGGCTCCTGTTTGTGAGGATCACCCAAATACATGTATCTGTTGCAGGATATTTGATGGCACTGTGAACCCTCCAGATGGTGTTCATAAAATTAACCTTCAATCAGGGGGCAGAGCCAGCAATTAGTTGACAGGAATTAGCCATAGAGTGTACCGAGGAACCAGGAATATGGATAGAGAGATGCACAGGAAGGAGGAGTAGGGAGGGACTTAGAGTTTGGTTTAGGACAGCTGGAGAGACATTCTCTGGCTGGTTCTCCAGGCATGTTGGAAGGTCAGCTTGTGCTGCTTGGTCACTTTGAGATACGGGTATTCACCCCAACATCTTACTCCTCAGGCTTTATTGGTAAATAGAACAACAGAGACTTAGTTTAAAAACAGCACATATCTATCGTATTTTATTTTCTCTATTAGGAATAAGTCAAACCAAATAGGTAGATAGTAAGCCTACAATCACAGTGTGACCCCTGCTGACAGGAGACTACAGAGCCTTCATCAGAGTGAATGAGGAGGTCTAGTGCTTCGAAACTGGACTGGGTCTGAGGAGAGAGGATACTTCCTTCCCCAGCTGAAGTAGCTAGAAGGTAATACTGAGAAAAAACAAAGCAAAACCAAAACATCTAGTCCAAAGGACAGCATGGTTCTTTCTTTACTTACAGATATAGTTAAGGATAGCTGTGCATTTTAAAATTCATAAACTTTACTTGAGTAATTCACTATTTCCTTCATTTCTATTCATCAAAATATACATTACAGATTTGATTTAATATGTACATTATTTTTCCAATTACTTAGAACTCTTAAGCTTCCTAATTATACAAGTTTGTTTTACAAAACAAACAAACGCCATCACTGGCCAAATACTCCTGTGCATGGTATCTGCCCTGGAGTATGGCATATCCAGTGTCAATCCACGGGTAAAAATTGATTCCCCCCCCCTTAACAGCTACCAGTTGCAAGTAGCATCTTGGTCTTAGCTATAGGTGGAATATTTTGCATACTTTCTCTTTTCTCCTCTGGAATGGTTTCTTCTGCTGTGAGTTTGAGCAGGTCTTGTGCTTGCAGTTGTGAGCTCAGATGCACAGCTGCCCAGTTGTGCCTGGAATATGTGGTTACCTTGATTAATTTAGAGAGAGAGAGGGAGAGAGAGAGAGAACATATATCTAGGTGTGTATGGAGGTAGTAAGGGATCCGGGAGGAACTAAGGAAGGGGGAGAATATGATAAAATACATTGGCAAACATTAATAAAAGAAAATATGAATGTAACTCTTAATAACTTATAGATGGTGCAAAATAAGACTATCTGAATGAGAATTCTTGTGATGTTTTTATAAACCAGCTTATAGTTATCTAATCTTTCCTTATAATTTTCACAAATATCTCACCAAAGAAGCAAGCCACAGCAACCCTGCAAATAAATTGGCCAGAAGGTAGCTTTCATATACTGTCTTTAAAATAGAGGAAATGAAGTATATTTTCACTTCCTTGATCATCAGAAACTCAACTGGTTTGTACGGGAGGGGCCTGATTTCCTTTTGCTTGTGTTAAGGGTCGGCGCTACCACAAGGAAAACTCGGCAAGAGAAAACCACAGACACAGCTGACCTGAGCTAGTGATAGCGCAGGGACCACGGAGCGACAGTTGGGGAACCCGCATGGAACCGAACTAGACCCTCGGATGTGGGTGGCAGTTATGTGACTCGATCTTTTGCGGGTTGAATGTGGGGCTGACAGTCACACCAGGACCTTTCTCAGGTTCATGAACTGGCTTTCTGGAGCCCATTCCCTAAGGTGGGACACCTCGTTCAGCCTTGATACAGGGGAGGGGCTTAGTCCTGCCTCAAGTTGTTAGGTATCCCAGGCCTTATCCCCTCTAGAGTGGATGGGATATGGGTAAGGGGAAGGTTGGGGGGAGGAGAGAGAAAAGGAGGGAAGGGGAACTGGGAAGTTGGTATGTAAAATGAAAAGAAAACTTTTTAAATTAAAAAAAATATGGAAAAAATAAAAAGAAAAAAAAATGCCCTGCCCTATTTCATCTCAGCTGCAGGGAAGTGTCTCTACATAATATCTACAGCATATCATTGTAGGAGATATTTCTGAATGTTTGGAAATCCCGCAAATCTCAAATCATAGCACTATATGGAAAAAAAATTAGGGTCAATGACCCTAGATTCCAAAGCCCAGCAAGCTGTGTTGTGCTAGATTTTTTTCTCTTCATTTCCTCTCCAGATTGCAACCAGCTTAAGGGTCCAAGAAAGAGGCTGCCTCTCTGTTCCTTTAATGAGGATGCCAAGAGAATTGAGCTGTCCTTGAAAGTGCCGTACCATTTTTATGTGCTATGATTTGAAGGCTCACTGTAAAAGCTACTCAAAAACTGAGAAGCTTCTCTAAAGCAAAGGACACTGTCATTAAGACAAAAAGGCAACCTACTGAATGGGAGAAGATCTTCACCAACCCCACATCAGACAAAGGTCTGATCTCTAAAATATATAAAGAACTCAAGAAACTAGACATTAAAATTCTAAATAACACAATTAAAAAATGGGGTACTGAACTGAACAGAGAATTCTCAACAGAAGAAATTCAAACGGCCAAAAGATACTTAAGGTCATGTTCAACTTCCTTAGAGATCAGGGAAATGCAAATCAAAACAACTTTGAGATACCATCTTACACCTGTCAGAATGACTAAAATCAAAAACACCAATGATAACCTATGCTGGAGAGGGTGTGGAGTAAGGGAAACACTCATCCATTGCTAGTGGGAATGCAAACTTGTGCAACTACTTTGGAAATCAGTGTGGCTGTTTCTCAGGAAATTGGGAATCGACCTACCTCAGGATCCATCAATACTACTCTTGGGAATATACCCAAGAGATGCCCAATCATACTACAGAAGCATTTGTTCAACTATATTCATAGAAGCATTATTTGTAATGGAAACAACCTAGATGCCCCTCAATGGAAGAATGGATAAAAAAAAAGTATGGAATATATACACATTAGAGTACTACTCAGCGGTAAAAAACAATGACATCTTGAATTTTGCATGCAAATGGATGGAAATAGAAAACACTATAACCGAGACCCAAAAAGACGAATATATGTACTCACTCATTAGTGGACTCTAGCCATAGACAAAGGACATTGAGCCTGTAGTTCATGATCCTAGAGAAGCTAAATAATAAGGTGAACCCAAAGAAAAACATATATTTCCTCCTGGAATTTGGAAGAAGACAAGATTGCCGCGCAAAAGTTGGGAGCATGGGGGTGAGGGTGGGAGTAGGGTGGGGGAAGGGGAAAGTGGGAGAGAGAAGGGAGAAGGGAAGGATTGGGGAGAGCTTGGGGGAGTGAGATGGTTGAGATGGAGGAAGGGCGGATATGGGAGCAAGAAAGATTTCTTAATTAAGGGAACCATTTTAGGGTTGGCAAGAGACTTGGCTCTAGAAGGGTTCCCAGGTGTCCACGGGGATGTCCCCTGATAGGTCCTTGGGCAGTAGAGGAGAGGGTGCCTGAACTGGCCTTGTCCTGTAGTCACAATGATGAATATCTTGAATATCACCATAGAACCTTTGTCCAGCGATGGGTGGAGATAGAGACAGAGATCCACATCAGAGCACTGGACTGAGCTCCCAAGGTCCAGTTGAAGAGCAAAAGGAGGGAGAAGATGAGCAAGGAAGTCAGGACCGCAAGGGGTTGTTCCACCCACTGAGACAGTGTGCCTGATCTAATGGGAGCTCACCAAATCCAGCTGGACCGGGACTGAACCAGCGTGTGATCAAACCGGACTCTCTGTGGCTGACAATGGGGGCTGACTGAGAAGCCAATGATAATGGCACTGGGATTTGTTTCTACTGCATGTACTGGCTTTTTGGGACCCTAGTCTATTTGGATGCACACCTTCCTAGGCCTGGATGGAGCTGGGAGGGCCTTGAACTTCCCACAGAGCAGGGTACCCTGCCCTCTCTGAGGACTGGAGGGGGAGGGATGAGGGAGAGTGGGAGAGTGGAAGGAAAATGGGAAGAGAGGAGGAAGTGGAAATTTTGAATGGTATTATTTATAAAGCAATAAAAATTATAAATAAAATAAACAAAAAAACTACTCATAATAGCTTCAAATGTCACAGGTTACTCCTCTTTGCAATACAATATGAAAATATTTATAGTTTAGTTTCCAAAATATTGGTCTCATGTGGATAAGATTTATAATAAATGCCTGTTTCATGTGCTTTAAGCTCCACTGATGAGTATTATAATTTTAAGGAAATTATATTTCTTCATACTTATGCTTGTTTTCTTAGGATTATAATATGACATATTAAATTATTTATTGCATCTTAGATAATGAATTAAATTTAATATATTTTTTTATAAATTTATTTTGTACACTATGCAATTTTACTTTAATTTTATATGATTTTATTGTTCAAGACTTTATTTCATATTTCAAAAAATGTTAGTTTGTACTCTTTTTTATCTTTGTGACAAGATATCTATCTAGACCATGATAAAAGGGTTGTAACACAATTATTTCTACATATGACTGAAAACTCTTCAGGGATTGGGACAAGAATCTAAATTCAACAAATCCTTGGTTGTCATAGCAGCTGTGAATTTTTTTGGTGCTTCAGAATAGGAATGATCAAAAACTAGATACACAAATTATTTCCAAAATTCAGTGACTCTTCCATAACTTAAAAACTCCCATTAACAGAAATTTCTGTCTTGAAACATAATAGAAAAAAAATATAAATACTTACCAGATGGATAAAACCTTTTACATACATGCTAAACTTTGATGTCAATGTAATTTAATACTAATGATGCCGCTTCTGCAGCATTGTGGAAAGGAGGTTATTTTTTTAACATATTATGTACATGTGTTATCATTTATAAACACATGGGGATTGGAGGCTGGTCAATAAGGGGTGGCGGTGGGTAACCAAGGCCTGGGGGATCCCCTTGGTAGATGGGAGACTCAACAGGTGAGAGACAGCCAGATACATCATGCAGAGAGAGCTGGGATATAAAGTTTATTTAGTGGCTTATGGAGGGGAAAGGGAAGGGGGAAGGACAAAGGGAGAAGCAGGGGAGGAGAGAGAGAGAGACAGAGAGAGAAAGAGAGAGAGAGAGAGAAGGGAAAGAGAGAACAGGCCAGGGAGGAGGAGGCAGAAGATCTGCTTGCTTCAATGGAAGGGAGGAATTGGGAGTGGGTGGGGCTTGTCTCTTAAAGATGACAGACCAGGAGAGCAGATTATAACAGCATAAACCAAATAAAACTAGTTAATAATTAGGGATTCAATGCATCAGTGCCCATTTGCTCATTTCTAGCCTCTACTTTCTCCATTCCCGCTCCCCCTCATCAGAACAGTATATGGACAGTTAGAGTAGTTGTGGCATTCCAGGAGTTAGGATTATCATCCTCATCTCCTGATTGGAGGAATGGAGCCTGGATGGGTCTATAATTTCTTTTCAAACCTTTATTTTTCTCTTTATACATGAGCTCTCAGAACTACTGAAAGTTTTTAAGTGGTAAATTACTTACACTTTATTTTCACCCCTTATTTAAAGCAAATTGATCAGCAAGATTTATTTTAATGTAATTCAGCACAACTTTGGAAAATAAAACCATATCATTCAGCTATCAGAAACATGTGATATTGGCTCAAAGTATGTTTGAAATATGAAAATGCAAACTTTTTTGTATGTCAGTGAGGAAATCTGAAAAAAACAAAATATTCAATCATATCACAAGAACGTGTACTCAACTATGTTCATAGCTGCATTGTTTGCCATAGCCAGGACCTGGAAACAACCTAAATGCCCCTCAACCAAAGAATGGATAAGGAAAATGTGGTACATTTATACAATGGAGTACTACACAGCAGAAAAAAAATAATGTCATTTGACATCTTGAAATTTACAGGCAAATGGATGGATCTAGAAAACATCATATTGAGTTAGGTAATTCAAACCCAGAATCACAAATTTGTAGCTTTTAGACATAAAGCGAAGAAAAATCAGCCTACAATTCACAACCCTAGAGAACCTAGACAACAAAAAGGACCCTAAGAGAGGCATACACGGATCTAATCTACATAGGAAGTAGAAAAAGACAAGATTTCCTGAGTAAATTGGGATTGTGGGGATCACAGGAGAGGGTAGAAGAGGAGGGGGGAGGGTGGAAGGAAGGGGAGTGGAAAAAATATATAGCTCAATAAAAACAATAAAATAAGCAACAAATTTCAGAAAACCTGCAAAGCATAGACTATTTTAAATTACAAATTACTAATTATGCAGTACATGCTTGCTTTATTTTTGTCACATTTTCATGATAATATTACATATTAAGTGTCTTAAGGAAGGTTTAGAAACAAAGCTGTTAATAGAAACAAAATATCTTTTCTTGTAGAACGTTCATACTCTGAGAAAAGTAGTATGCAGATACCATGGACTAGTACGTTTTCATTGCTTCACCTCAGCCCTCATCATGTAACTATATTTGTTAAGGTTACGTGACCTTGAACAGAATGCTAAGGTCATCCTCGAAGACAGAAAATTAGGAAAGGACATTCTGGAGACTTTTACAAAGTAAGGATTGAATTATTCAATTCAAGATCTTTGATTCACACAAATCAGAGATTAAATTTCCATTAAACCAAAATAAATCTAAAATGCCAGTATATGATGTAAAGAATCAAAGGGAAACTGATTTATTATAGGCTTTCCTGAAGCCTTGAAGCAGAACACAGTTGAATCAAGACTCTACATTTGTATGTCTGCTGCAGGTCAGTTTCTACAACGCTGAAAGCACACAAAAGAAGAATTCAGAAACTCATTCTTTCTTAGGATTTCAAGACTACATTTACCAGGAAAGCATGGTAAATCAAATATTTGAATAATAAAAGTGAGGCTTTCAGGTTCAGTATCTCCAGTCATAACTGACTATTCTTCAAGAGTTCATATATCTGTGTTACTTATATTTTCTGTAGTCTTTTCGGGTTCTTTAAACCATAAATAAATAATTACTTCATTATTTTTATATCTTCCCACCAGGTGATGGAAGAGTGACATGCCTTTGATATGTGTGCTCACATCACCCTCCTAAACCAAACCCTGTGCTAAATGGCACACAGTAACAGCAGATAAGCATTTATTCTTCTAATAATGATTTCCTCAAGGCTTAAAGCAGAGACTCATTATCTTGGGAGATGTAGAGAAGTGCTTTATCCACAAGAAAAATTCAAAGATATAACTGTCAGCACACAACATAAAGAAGCACATTCCCTTAACAAATCTATCATTTTCATAATGCAAACTACAGAAACGAATAAACAACAAAAACGAAAACACACTTTTGCTGGCTGAGATATACTTAAGAATATTTTCAATATTTTCGTACATTTTTAAAGCCATGAATTTGGGCCCCGTGAACAACCAGATTTTATTTTATTTTTTGTTTTTTTTTTTTTGCTTTTCTGAACTATTTATGGACATTAAAAATTTTATTCAAACAAGAGTACATCACTGATTCCTTCCTTCCCTTCCCTGCAACCCCTCCAATGTCTTCTCCCTCTGATTCTGATAATGTCCCCATGTCACTCTTTCTCTTAAACTGATGACCACTTTTCCATTGATTATTTTGATAAGCAAGCATACATGAACAAATACATAAACACAACTTGCTGAATTGATTTGTGTTTCTTGTATATCAGTGATTTCATAACCACTCTGCATTGTATAAGCAATTGGGATCATTCTGGGAGTCCAATTCTCCCTCTTTCAGCAACCATTAGCTTCCTCTAGTTCTTTGTCTAGTGATCGGATCCCATGAGATCTTTTACTTTTTGTGTTAGCATGTCCATTAGTATTGTCATTGTTTGGGTCTTGCTCCAGATACCACATTCTTGAGATGATTTATAGCCTTCCTGTCATTTCTAGGAGACACAATCTCACAGCAAACTTTCTAGTTCTTTGGTCCTTACAATTATTTCACCTCCTTTGCTGTGATGTTCCTTGAGGCTCATGTGCACGAATTGTGGATTTGTAGATTTATCCACTAGGGTTGGGAATCTCATAATGAGTTATTTTTGCATTATGCTAAATGGGACTTTCTATAATGCCCTCTGTCTACTGCCATTGTAAACATCTATGGTGCTTCTGATTATTATTTTCTGTGGGCAAAGTGGTAAGGATAAGAGTAATGCGGCAATGAGTAAGGATAATGTGGCAACAGTAGGTTCTCTTCTAAGACCCGTGACCTCAATGACCCTGTGTAATTGGCTAGGTTTCTAGTACCAGGCATAATTTCCTTCTAGTTGAGGAGGCCTTAAGTCTAATTAGACAGCTGTTGGTTACTATCAAGATACTAGTTTCCTTACTGGATATCTGCCATGGTGACAATATTGTTCATAGGCATCACTAGCAAGTGAGTCTATTGATTGCTTCCCTCCCGTGACAGCTTCCATAGCAGAGTTTGGTACCATAATAGCTAGATAACAGGAAGGAGGATTCCAGGTCAGCTTCAGTTCGAAGCTTCTTAATCTTGTTTCTGAAATGCGTTGCATCTTCAACAATTTGGATTTAACTTTCACTTTTGTGTTGCCACCAAGTGCAAAAGCAGTAGCCCGTATTATCCTGGAGTGCATTGGGACTGCTATGACCAGCACCTTGAGTGGGGCGTCTCACGCCTAGAACTGGTGGTTTTGTTAGCTGGACAACAGCTTTTGTGCAAAACATTGTCAGCCTAAGTGATGTAACCTACTTAAGATCACACATACACAAAACTAAAGAATTAAAACAATGTTATTCCTTGAAATTTGATCCTACATCCTTTTATTATTTATCCTTCCTCCTTACAGGCGTCTCCTTTCCTAATTGAAATAACCCCCATTTTCCCATATCTATCTTATTATATTCTGTATTCTGCTAGTTTCCCCTTTAACTTCCCTGTGTGACCTCTCTTTACCTTCCTTGTTTATGTGGTTACTGCAGGTAATAAACTCTCATCTGAATATTTGGCACTTGGACCTACAGATAAGAGAGATCATGTGGTATTTGTTGACATGAGTTATCTCACTAAACAGTATTTATTAGTGTTGTTTGAGGTTTCTGTACTGCCTGGTTCTAGTAGTTGTTAAGTCCCAAAGAAATCATACAAAAATCTACATTAATTATAAACTGATTGGCCTAGTAGCTCAGACTTCTTATTAACTCTTATAACTTGTATTAGCCCATTATTCTTGTGTATGTTAGCCACATGGCTCTGTGCCTTATTTGGCGAGGCAGTCACATCTTGTTTCTTCTGTGGCTGGGCCACTACTGCAGAATCCTTTTTCCAGAATTCTCATTGCTTCAGAAGTCTCCTCTACTTCCTGCCTGGTTACCCACCTATACATCCTGCCTGGCTACTGTTCAGTCAACATTTATTTAAAATATAAGTGACAGGGTATAGACCATTGTCCCACAGTGTATTGATTCCATCCATTTACCTACAAATTTCTTGGTTTCATTTTGTATAGTTGTATAGTACTCCCGTGTGTGTGTGTGTGTGTGTGTGTGTGTGTGTGTGTGTGTATCTATCACAGTTTCATTATCCATTCATGCATTGAAGGATATTTGGATCGTTTGCATTTTCTAGCAATTGTTAATAGAGTGAATGAATATTGTTGTATCTTTAATACGCAAGGGCTAAAAAATGGGAAAATAAATAATCAAAAAATAGACTTTGGATCTGAACTGATATTCATACCTGGTGGCAAAGGTGGCAAAGTTTTCTCCAATGGAGTGTCCTGGGTACTTTAATCATACCCAAGGGCAGGTCCCATGCCCAGGAGTAATGGGTCAACACAAAATGAACTCCATGTTTTCTGTTTTTTCCTTTGGTATTTTTGTTATGATATTTTCTTTATGTGTATTTTTTGTTTCCTTGTTTACTTGTTTTGATAGAGACAGTGAGAGATAGAATGTAAAACTGGGTGACTATAGAGATAGGAGGGGTCTGGGAAAGTTTGGTAGAGAAAAACAAAACATGGCCAAATAAATTGCAAAAAAAAGTGAGAAAATTCCTGAAAGAAGAAATACAAATGCTTAATACATGCTTTTAAACATTGTTTGACATTATTAGTAAACTATTAAATGCAAATTAAAATATTTTGAGGTTCTTTCTCACTCTAGTGAGAATGACTACTCTCAAGATAGTATGTTAGCCAAAGTTAATCCTATGGAAACTCCTAAAGAACACAGTTTGTTGCCATGATTATAAGTTACTCTCCCAAAACTTATGATAAGGCTATATTGTTGCAAAAAAACAGCTACACAACTCATTGAACAAGGAGAAGTTGAGTTGGTGCTTTCCTGGAGTCTTACCACCATGGGATAATGTTATTGGTACCAGAAGGTACTCTGTATGCCAGTGAAAGAGAAATATAGATACAAACCCATATACAAACATTTGATCTTTAATAATGTTCTACCTGCAAGATATGTTCACACAGTGATGGCACAAAGCTTGTTTGAGAAACCAACCATTATCTGATTTAACTTTAAGTTCACTCCAGGAAATAAAACCCATATCCAACTTGGATTGGGTGATCAAAAACCTGAGACTAGATAGCCCAGAGAGCTAGGGTAAAACCAAATACTACTGTTCTATTAAAGGAACACAGAGAAAAACTGATTCCTAATGACATTCTGCTATATTTATAGATGCCTTGTTCAGTCATTATCAGAGAAGCTTCCTCCTGCAACAGAAGGGAACAAACACAGAAACCCATAGCTAGGTAATATGCAGAGAGTGAGAGACATTAGAACACTCAGCCCTAAGTGGGAGGTCTCCATCAAATCCCTCCCATCAGAGCTCAGGAAACTCTGAAGAAGAGGAGATGGAAAGAGTGTAAGAATCACAGGGGATGGAGGACACCAAGAAAACAAGGCCTTCTAAATCCCATGAGCAAAGGTCGTCTGAAACCACAGAGACTGAAGGAGCATGGAGAACATCTGCATGGGTATGCACCAGATGGGGTCCTAGTGCTGAAAGCGGAAGTGGATACTCAGACTCTAATAGGGCCGATGGGGTATAGACTATACAATATACGCAATATGAAAGTACATAGGAGGACATATTGGGTATAGGCTTAAATAGTGGAATTTGGGATGGGATAGACATGAAAATGGGGGAGAATCAGAGAATTAATCAAGGCAAGATTATGTGAAAAAGCCCTATTAAAGTTTATTATATTATAGGTCATTAAAGGACATAAGCTAAAAAGAAAAAAAAAACAGTTGACAGGTGATGTGAAAACCTGCATGGCTGAGTTATGCTGATGCAGAGGCAGCTGCTGCTGCTAAGGCTCAGGGTTGTTTAACCAAAGCCCTGTTTACAGGTTTGAGATGCAGTGTTATGATTTTTCAAATACTAACTCTTGCCAATCCTCCTGGTTTCCCATCAGAAGTAACTTAAAATATCTTATTGCTGAGACACCGCACAATTTCCTTGACAATAAAAAGAAATCAAGCAGGGACTTAGCTGGTAACTTTTTCCATGCTGATTAGCTCTCCTATTCTTGAGCGTGGGATACAGGTTCCTGCAGGAGAAAGGCTCTCAGGAGTCTGATTCAGTTGGGAACTTGAACTGTCATTTAAGATGTTCAACAGTGGCATGATCACTATGAGAGTAAACAATTGCTCTCTGATTGGATCCCAGCCCAACAGAGGGACTTCATGCCTGGTATTATCAAACAAAAATAAATAAACAAATAAACAAACAAAACCAGAAACAAACAAAAACTTGTGTGTCTAAGGGGCACGTAGGTCCCAGGTAGGGAACTTACTGCTGTTGCGTAGCTAAAATGACATTGTCTGTGTTGCTTTCTAAATATTCTCTTTGGTTCCATAGGCAAATGCTACTCCTGCTTTTAACAGAGAAGCTTATCTACCCAATTGACAGTGATGGTGCGTAGCCTCACTGCAGCTCAAGGTGATTTGAAGAAGTGACCACTGAGCATTCAGCCTTGATATGGATATTTTACTAAGATGCGTGGCACTGAGAACATTGTGTTAAGGGAAGGCATGAAGGACCTAAGATCTGAATGTAAGTAGAAGGGTTCTGAACTGTTCTATTCTGAGAATGACACAGTCAGCACAGTCATAATCTCAGAGCAAAGCAGAGACGCTTGCCTCTGACGAGCCTGTCATTCAAACAACAACTGGAGAGGGACTTAGGAGTCTTTGTCATCCTTGCTGAACTTTTAGTTACTAGAGGAATCTGGGCTAGAGGGGCCAGTCATTGTCTCATCAATATCCACAGATGAGACCATCAGGTTTCAATAAATCGTTCTGGACCCACTATTTTGCAACTGCTAATTTACTCACAGAGTACATTGTAGCTTATAAAATATTTTATAGAATATTAGAAGCATAAGAATGGTGTGGGAAGTCCTACTGTCTATGTGCTGCTTTTATTGGTCAATGAATAAAGAACTGCTTTGAACCCATGGCAGGGAAGAACAGAAGTAGGCTGGAAAGCTAGGCGCAATGCTTGGAGAAAGAAGGGCAGAGTGAGGAGAAGCCATGGAGCTGCCGCCAGAGCAAGACAAGCCAAAACTTTAGCTGGTAAGCCACAGCCATGTGGCATTATACAGATTAATGGTAATGGGTTAAAAAAAAAACTTTTAAAAAAGAGTTCACAAATAAGAACCTACAGCTAATGGGCCAAGCAGTGATTTAATTAATACAGTTTCTGTGTGATTATTTTGGGTCTAAGCTAGCTGGGTGACTGGGAACAACAAGCAACCTCCATCCAACATAAGAATATATATAGGATATATAAAAAAGCATACATAGGGCCTAAATTATAAATAGCCATATTTATGTAAACTTGTATATATTTAGATTTTGACAAATTTTTATGTACCTACTTTTGACCTAGATGTTATCATACATATACACAAATGAATACACACACACACACACACATGCACACACACCACAGAAAGATTAGGTTAAAAACAAATGACTACAAAAAAATTGAAAATTTTCTTTTTATTAAAAAAGAAATACTGGTTAAAGTATTTTAACACATAAATATTTTTACCATATATTTATGACACATATTTGATTATAGAAATGTTTTATATTCATATAAGCTCATATTTTACCATATGATTTGTGTACTTGCAATTTCTTGAAAAATTTATGAATTTATTATAATATCTTCCTCCATGCAGTAAAGGACAATTAATTCTAGTGCCAGATCACTGGTTACCTAAAAATGGAGGGAATGTCGAGAGACTGTGTTACAAAGAAATAACTTTAAGATCTGAGGTACTTGCAAGTCTGCTTGTTGCGCTGATGTGTATAGGGTGTCAAAGTATAGAAAATGATGGTATAAATGCACATAAAATATAAGCATTTCAGTATGTGTCAAATATAACTCACTAGCTAATAAAAGTCTGTAGCTGCGTAATGTGAAAAATATATTTGTTTAAAAACATACTGTGCATTACCATTTGAAACAGCAAGAAGCTGTGAACATTCTCTGTAGTGATATTTTGTTTGTGCTTTAACAAACGAAGCCTGCCTGAAGATCAGAGTGTGAAGCTAGCAATACTAGTTAGTGATAGATGCCAGGCAGTGTTGGCACATGCCTTTTTTCCCAGCACTGGGAGACAGAGGCAGACAGATCTTTGTGAGTTCAAGGCCAACCTGGGCTGCCTGCGATTGATTCAGTCTAAGAGAGAAACAGACCCAAGTGGTGATAGCTCACACCTTTAATCCCAGGATTTGGGAGTCATGTGCTTTTTATCCCAGCATTAAGGAGGTGGAGACAGGAAGGGCTATGGCTGGGTGGAGAGAAGAATATAAGGCGGGAGTAGACAAGAGCACAGACATTCAGTCTGAGGATTGGCAAGGACAGGATTGCCCTTTGGTCTGAGAATTTGTAGAGGTCAGAATTCTCTAGTGGCTGACTTTTCTACTCCTTTGATCTTTCAGCATTTTCCCTTATATCTGACACTGGGTTATCATTATTAAGATCATTTAGAATTTGTGATACATATCTCTAAAAACATCAATGAGTAAAATACCTACCTTTGACCTAGATGTTATCACATATAAACACACACACACACACACACACACACACACACACACCATAGAAAGAATAAACTTGAAACAAACAGAATTTTTTTGACAATTTTCTTTTTATTAAAAGCTGGTTAAAGCATTCGGACACATATATATATGTTGGAGACTCTGATCTATGGTATTAACGGAAAAATAACTAAGCTGCTATATTATGCTATGACCTAATGAGAAAGCATCTTACTGAAATGTCTATTACAGGACTGATTGCATATTTGTGGGTAGTAGATGATCGGCTGGCACATTTTTTAAGCCAATAATTTCTTTTTCTCTTTTTAAATTGAAAATATTTTCCTATACAATATATTTTAATTATGTTTTTTCCTTCCCAAGCATCCTCCAAAATCCTCCCCACCTACATACATACACATGCACCGAACACCCTTTCTTTCTCTCTCTCATTAGAAAGAAAATAGGTATCTAAAAATAAAGTAAAATGAAACAAAACCAAAATAGGACAAAACAAACCAACAGGGAAAAAACGAGTCAATACACAAATACACAAGGATCTCACACAGACACAAGGATACAGAAATATCATCAAACCACAAAATTGGAAACCACAAAACATTAGCAAAAGTCATGTAAGGTAAAAACTGTCCAGACAAAGTGTTAAGAGACAAAAAAAAAAACACTAAAAAATGAATACAGTTTGTTTCAATTTTGGCATCAACTGCCAGACTTAGAGCCTGCCCTTAAGTATGGTTTGTATACCCAGTAAGACTCCCTTGCAGTTATCAACAGCAGATAGCATCTGGGATAAAAGTGGGGCCTTCTTCTCCTCTAAGTCCTGGGACCCATCTGGCTTAGACCTGTGCAGGCCTTGTGGATGCTGCCACAGTCTCTGTGAGTTTATATTTACATTGGTCCTGTTGTGTTTAGAAGGCTTTGCTTCTTTGATGTCTTCCATATTTACTAACTCTTACAATCTTTCTGCCTCTTCTTCTTGACACTTCCCTGAACTCCAAAGGTAATATTTGGTGTAGCCATCTAATTAAGGACTGAATGTATCAATTTTCTGACTCTGCACATTATCTGGCCTTGGGTCTCTATATTTGCTTCAATCTGATGCAGTAGGAAGCTTCTCTGATGAAGGCTGATCCAGACACCAACCCATGAGCCTATCAGAATATCATTAGGAGTCATTTCATTGTTCTCTTCCTTTAGCAGAATAATAGCATTGGTTTCTCCTACCTCCTAGCTGGTTTCAGGTTCTTGGCTACTTGAGCAGTGTCCAATCCAACATGGATTCCAGTTAATGGAGTGGGAATTAAATTCAGATAGTGATAATAAGCTTTTTTTTTTTCTCAAAAAAAGGTGTGTGATTTATATCTTGGAATTTAATTTGATTCCTTTCATCAACATATTTTTTGTGCCAATACAATGTTGTTTTTAGTACTATACCTCTTTAGTAAAATTTGAAACTGGGGGATGTGAAACCTCCCGCAGTTCTATCAGTATTTTAGCTCTTGTGGGTTTTTTTTCTGTGTTTCCATGAGAAGCTGAAAATTGTCCTTTCATAAATTGCAAAGAATTGTGTTAGAATATTGAGGGGAAATTCATTGTATCTGTAGATTGCTTTTGGGAGGATGACCATTTTCATTTTATTAAGCTTAACAATCCAAGAACATGTGTGATCTTTCTATCTCCGGGTATTCTATTCATTTTCTTTGGTGTCTAAAGTTTTATGATATGTCTTTCACTAACTTGGTTAGAGTTACCCCAAAGCATACTCTTTAGACTGTTTTGAAAGGTGTTGCTTCCCCGATTTCTTTCTCATTCTGTTTGTCTTTTGTACTTAGAAAGGCTATTGTTTTTGTGTTTTAATTTTGTATCTAGAAACTTTGCTTGCTAAGTGTTTATCAGCTGTAGAAGTTTATTGGTGGAGACTTAATGGCCATTTGCACATATTGCCATATCATCTATAAATAATGGTACTTTGACTTGTTCATTTCATATTTCTATCTCCTTAATCTCCTTAGCTCCTTAATCTCCTTTAGCTAACACTTGTACAATAAATACCATATTGAATAAAAATGGGGAGAATGGACAACCTTGACTTGTTCCTGATTTTAGTGGAAATGCTTTGAATTTACTGTCCCCTTACTGTAAAATGTGTTTTTTATGCTGAGGTATGTTCCTTTTATCACTAATCTGAAGTGGTGTTTTTGAAGCATTAATGTAATTAATTGTTATCAATAAAAAATCGGGAGTCAGATATCAGGGGGGTAAGAACCTGAAAGATTAGCGAAGCAGTGAGTAGCTACCAGTTACTTCCTACCTCTACCATTTCTCCTGTCCAAAGGACCTGAGATCCTCTCTCAGACATACCTTGCCACCTCCTGTCTCTTCTCTGGCTACAGCCTTCTATGATTGATTTTAGTCACTTAGTGGCTAGCTCTGCCCTCTGACTCCAAGCCAGCTTTATTTGTCAGAACACAATCAAAATATCACACAACATGTTTATTTTGTCAGAGGGATTTCCTCCATCTAATGAGATGGTCATTTTATGTCCATGTTTTCAGTGCCAATTTTGTCTTAAAATATCTACCAATATTTTCATTATTTGTCTTTAAGATAGTATTAGTAACAGAGTCACACATCTGTAGCTTTAAAAATGAAACCAAAATATTATAAATAACTTCATGGTTTTCTATTTCTCTTCCTTATTTATAATTACTTGCATATTTTCTGGTCTCTTAGACATTACTTTTTGCTCCATTTGTCATAAAGCTAGAGTTTTTCTTACATGCTTTCATGGCTATGCCTTAATCAGGGACCAAAACAACAGCAACAAAATCAGGGAAAACTGTAAAGACAATAATGCTCATAGTTTTGAAACTACAACTTCATTGACTTCAATACAAAGTATTATTTCTAGCAATTTAACTCTTGCAATGCAATGGTTACTGCCATAAATCCAGGATCATTCATATCTGAGACTAGAGCAAGCCAGTTGGAACTCTCTGCACTCCTCTGCCCACCCCTTGGGCTTATACCTTCATTGACTTTAGACTTGGAATGAGGGAGAGAAATTGTCTTAGGCTGACTTCTGATTCCTTGGCATTGCTGTTCTTGCCCCATTAGTTGGCTCCTGCTTAATAGTCAGAGTTTGCAAACAGTGGCTCCATAGTCTCTGGCTAGATTTCTGATTTGTCTTCTGAGTGAAAGATGATGGAAGGTACTTGCTTTAATAACTGACCTGCTTGGATTCCAAATAAATATTTTTGTAGTAATAAATTTGCTCTTTTTCTATTAAACACAAATTAAACCTTTTAGCCATTCCTTTAACTAAATGATTGCAGTCAACAAAAATTTATATACTGTTTGCTTTCTATTTCATTTGTGTGTATGTATGTGTGTGTATATTGCAATTCACAGTTTGGCTTACAAACAACCATTTTTCCCTTCATCTTCCCCTTGGATCACTGAGTGGTTCAGAATTGGCTGTCTTTTTAAGTGTACTTACCTACAGTTTATTCAATACAACACGCGAGTCATTCTCATGACAGTGGCAGCCTTGATTTTAAATGTAAAAGTTTTGCATTTTTAAGAGAAGTTCGAACAGACACTATTCTTCTATATGCAAGATATCCCACCATGATAGTCATATACTTCAATGGAACGTGCTTCTAGTAAAAGTGAAAAACAGGCAGGAGACTTTTAAAGGTATATGATCAGTTAGGTAGGGTGTCTGATGCAGATCACAGATGCAGCAGAATCCTGTGGGAATAGTGATAGTTTAGGGTCCTCATGCTCACATTGACTGGCATAGTTTAGTCATGGTTGGACTATACCTTTGGATACCGAATCACTGACCAATGGCCAGGGAAATCTGATTTAAAATTATCTTATTATTTAAAGTCAACCTAATACTCAATGATTTGTTCTTATAGAGTTTGGTCATGAACAACGAGAGTCAGGACAACTCTTTTTTATTATTATTATTTAAAACACAGCCCCAGATCAATTTTGACTCCTTCTAAAATCACTTATTTTTGTAATAACCTCTCATTGATCCCCAGACTACTCTTTATATCACATTACTCATTGTTCGTAGCTGATTGGTACATCCTTGTAGGATATAAGTCAGTCTTTGTCATTCCTCAATATAAAACCCTTCATTTCAAATCTTTCTTTATAAGTAAAATCTGAATCACAAGTTATTCCAGTGCTCTATAATGCCCTACACAATTAGTTTGAGGCATCTTTAAGTGTTGATTACTGGAAGTTTTCCACCTTCCCTGCTTCTAATATGCAGCCTTCTCTGTATTTAGCAATGCCTGTTTTCTATGTTTTTGAATCTCTTGACCTTTCTACCCACATTATTTATTTATTCAGCCCATATGAATTGCACTTTAACAGCCCATCCCTGCATACTTCATATGAAACCACAATTTCTTATAATCTGATTTCAGTTTAGCTCACCTAGCTCTGTTCTGCCCTGCTATAGACCAAAGCAATTTCTTTATTAACCAATGGTAATAAAGCACATTCTCAGCATGCAGAGGGGAATCCCACATCATATCTTCCTTTTTGTCTAAATAAAAAGGAAGATTTTAACTTTAACATAGTAAAATTACATAGAACAACAGTTACAATATTTCTTTGTGTGTCTAGTTTCACATCTAATTTATCTCTTATCATAACTAAGGAAAACTATAACTATCTGTCTTCAATTCCATCAAAGACCCCAGAATGATATAATATTACCAAAGTAAATGGGAAGTGTATTATAAGCAATTTACAAAACTCTAGAATCAGCAGAGACATCTCACTGGCTGGACAGTCACCCAAAGTTCTTCTGTAATGTTGGGGTACCTATCTTCAGCCTACAGGTCTATAGTATCTGGCAGAGTTTTCCATGCAGTAGGAAATTTGAATGACTGTTTCACTTATATTGGCAGTTTTTCAGTCACTTTCTTCTGTGTTCTGCAGCATGTCTAGAAAACTCTTTCATGAAACAGGAACCCTGAAGGACTGTCTTACCTTCTTTTGGCAAGTTTAGCAGTCATTTTTCTGTGGGTCCTGCATGTACAGTTTATATAGCATACCATCAAACAATCCAGGCAAGAACACTTTCTTGCCCAAATGGCTAGCCTTGTTATATTGAAGGCAAATTCCATAACTAATTTTTGATGCCTAGCAACCTCTCTGAAGTAATTGGTGCTTCCAGAAGCAGACATATCTCACTGTTGAGAAAAGTCTAAGCTCTGAAACATTTTAAATGCTATATTCTGTAGGTTTTTGAAAGTTTTGAAGGATAGCTATCCATCTGAAATATATCTCTGCACATCTAGAAAACCTAACATGACTAAAAGTTTGACTATTATAAATGACTATCAATCTATAATTTTAATTATATATTACATTTTTAAATGAGCTGTATAAACATAATACCTTAGTCAAGAGTAGAAATAAACATATAATAAACTTCACCTTAAATTTGCATCAATAAATCAAAGACCATACCAATGTAAAGTATTCATCTCTATCTTATCCCCCCTTTTTTCAGAAAGAGATTTACTGTGACCATTAACCACTTATAATCAACTGCTTTTAAATAAAAACAACCATTTATAAACAATCATTTTGGGAATTTGGGCATAGTTTTCTGCAAACTGCTTCTTGCTTTTGGAGAAGGAAATATTTTTTGGGTTCATGGAGACCTTTCAGGGGGTCTTTTTCCATTAAACCACATTAGTCTGGAAGGAATCCATAGGTTCTCATCTTCTGTGGAAATAAAAGCAGAACCTCTTTTCCAAAGTAACATATCCTTAGAGTCAAAGTTTGAAGTCAAGATACCTTTAGAATATATATGTTGGTTTAGCTTAGCAGCCCTTAATCCAATGTCTCTCTGAAGTTAGCTCATTAACACTCAGAAAATTATACAATAGTATACATTATCAAGACCCTCTGTGAATTTTTCATCTTTATGTGACTTTTTTTACTCTATTACTTTTCAATATTTATTATCTTTACTCCTTTAGTCAATGTCTGTCTGTACTCATTCCTATTACTTTTACTGTCTCTTTAAGGAGCTTTGTTTTATTTTTTAAAACTATTTCTTTCTATCACTGCCTATACCCATTTCCCCCCTAATTTTATGTAATATTTTTAAAGTCACTGTGTCTTATTTAGAGGTTTTTTACCTCTGAATTTGTCCCATTATGTATATAAAATCCTTTTCTGACAAGGAGTGTTGTTTTAAAATGGTGTGATTGCTGTGGCTCTGGGTGCTGACTCCGCCTGTCTCAGCCTTTAAACACAGCACAGGTATGTTTACTGCCAGCTCTGCAGTCCGTGTTCACTTCCTCAGCTCCAAGGATGCAAAGAGTCTATGTTGCTGCCATTAAGCCACTTGCCACATGCTGCTCTCAACCCCCATAAGTGCTCTGTAGCAAGACGTCCTGAAAGAGTTAGAGCCGTTTGTGCCACGAGCAAAAACAGGAAGCCAGATTTTAAAGAAGCCGCAACTCTGCTTGTCACCAACAAACAGAGCCTATTTGAAAAACTGCAGCTACCAAGAAGCTCCAATTGACTCCTGTTTTTGTGGGTCTAGAACACCCCTTTTTTGTTTTGTTTTGTTTTTGTTTTAAAGTCCTTTTATCTCTTACGTGGATCCGTGCCATTTGTGCCATTTGTAAACAGAGGCTGTACCTTGTTTCCCAGCTGATATGCCCCAAATAATCACACAGAAACTATATTAGTTAACCCTGTTTGACCAATGGCTTAGCACATTCCTAGCTAGTTCTTAAATCTTAAATTTACACATTTTTATTAATCTGTGAGAGCCAAGAGGTTGGGGCTTACTGGTAAGGTTCTGGCATCTTTCTCCTTTGGCAACTGCATGGCATCTGCCTGCCTCTGCCTTCTTTCTTCCTGCATTCAGTTTAGTTTTTCCACCTATCTCAATACGGCCCTGCCATAAGACAAAGCAGTTTCTTTATTAACCAATGGTAATTAAACATATTCCCTGCATACAGAGGCAAATATTACATCAATGTAATATTCCTCTTTATGCAAAATAAAGAATAAGGTATAATGCCTATATTGTATATATTAATGCATATGTGTGTGTGATGTTATATTCCCAGAGCCTAGAAATATGATTAGAACTTAATAAAATCTAATACATATTCTCAATGTTAATGGGCAAATTTTGTAATGACTACCTGGAGGTATTAACTAATAGGTTTTGTTGAATTAAGATGCTGATATTTCTCCAATATTGATAGATTTATTATCTACTTTCTTTAGATAAGAAAGTAGAGTTCTTTCCTTTGTAATTCAAGGATTTTTTGCTGTAATTGTTTGGAGGTTCTCCAAAACCACTGGGGTCGATCTCCCACATGTTTCTCATACTTATCTTTGTCTTTCCAGTCTTATGGCAATTGCCCTAGATTCTGGCCTCATTAACTCCCAGCTTCATTATCACAGTAACTTCATAACTGGCTTTCTTGTCTGCCTCATTCCTCCAGTCTACCATTCACAGCCCTACTTAAGTAATCTTCATAAAGGATATTCCAATTTGTCAGCCTCCTGCTGATGAGTTACTTCATAACATCTGAAACCTCTTTATGATCTATCATTTTGTGTTAACTACTAGGAGGGATTTTATTAAATCTTTTTCCTTTGATGCAAGCGGATTCTTTGTCCTAATCTATAAATCAACTGGATATTTCCATGATCTAAGGTTTCTTTCTGTGTTCCTATTCAATTTTTTTAGCTTGTTCTTTCATCCACATATTCCTAAGTTTTAGACTACATATACTGAATTGAAATATGTGGTAATGTCATTCCACGATGACACCACATCCACAGATGTCTCATGTCACTCATTGTTCATGTAGAAAATAGTCTGAAAAAGAATCACCATTTTCCCATGCCTGGAGAATTTTTAGACAAAACCATTCATATTCCATGAAAAAGTAGGGAATGAGTTACAGGCAGACCTTCCTCTTCATTGGTGTTTATACTGGTATTTATTTGGCACTAATCTGAACCAATTCAACATTTTATCCCAGAAGAACCCTAGAAGAATTCATCTTCATCCCAAGAAGAAAAATGCAGAGGAAGTCTCTACACATTGTGCCCTTCCTCTCATATGATTGAGAACAACTAGTAGATCTCTAGTAAGATTACTGGGGAGCTTTAAAGGAAGATAGAAGGCTACCATAAAATGCAAAACCCTACTAAAAGATAACTTTAAAACATGTATTGCACACTGAGTTGATCAGTCTGCTATTCTGTGTAAGAGACTTTAAGAAAAGTGTTTGGAATGTTTGTTTTTGACAAAGTTTTTAAATGTTTATTTTTATTTTATGTGTATGTGCATTTTGCCTTCATGCATGTCTTTTTACATACAAGCAATGCCCTTAGAGGCCAGAAGATGACATCAAAGCTCCTGGAACTGAGATACCATGTGAATACTAAAAACAAACCCCAGACCTTTGCAAGAGTAGTAACTGTTTTTACCCATTTCATCAAGTCTCCAGCCTCTTTTTTTTTGTACCTCCATCTCTCCCTGTCTGTATCTCATCCTGTCCATGTTTTAGTATATATGCAGAGGGGACAATGTAAAATGAATAGGGATGGAGCTAAAATAGAGTTTGTTATTTTCCTTGGAAGTTATTATTATTAATTTGAGACAGGGTTTCTCTGTGTAGACTTGGCTGTGTGGTTGTCCTGGGATTCACCCTGTAGACCATATTGGCCTCAACCTTAGAGATCCACCTTTCTTTGCCTTTCAAGTGCTGGGAATAAAGGCATGGATCACCATTGCCTTACTAAATTTATTTTTGTTGAATCTTCTAAATGATTGCATTTATAAACATAGACCAGTGTTACGCTCAGCTTTCATTAGAAACATTTCTTATCGAAGTGGATGGAAGTTAGTGAGGAAAACCATTATTGGCACGAGATCTGTGTTATAAGTGATCATTGAGTATTTGCTAAATGGGTCAGCCACAGCTTCCTCTTCAAGGCCCAGAAAACATGTCAGAAGAAGGGCTGAAAGAATATATCAGCCAGAGAATGAGGGAATTTGCAACAAAACTATCTTCTGGGCAGGACCGAGCCTTGAGCTCATGAACTCAAGGCAGTTATGGGTATTTGCTCTAGGCCTGCACAAGATAGGCCCTGTCAAAATTTCATCATGTATAAAAGTGAGTGGAAAAAAGAGTAAAGAAAAGTGGGAAGCTTTGCAAACATCTTTCGAGTTATGTTGCTCCTGGATTCTCTGGTTTTGCTTTTCCTCTTGTAAAACAAGAATTAGTGTTCTGTGTCTGGTGGCTAGCTCACAGAGTTGTTGTCAATATAAATGATAATATTTGCCAAAGCATTCTGAAAAGCTCATACAGTTTAGAGAGATTAAGGTATTAGGTATAACTTTCAAAACTCATTGCACTTCCCATATCAAGGTATTAGAAGATAAAGTTCTTATTCTCAAAATTAAAGGCCATGGATGCTATCCAGTTTTTAGACTGTAAGAATGGTTTCTGAGCTTGGAAACACTTGGTAAAATTTTAAAACATGGGCCTTAGACTGGTCAGATAGTTCAGGGAATAAATGTATTTGTTAACAGACCTGTGAATCTGAGCTCAATCCCTAGACCCACATAAGGGAAGAAGGAGAGAAGCAACTCTCTGACATTTATAGGAATGTTTTGCATGTATATGCCCACATGCATATATACATCATGCATACAAACAACAATAATTAATTAAATTAAAAATGGAGAATAAGACAAATGTGGACAGCTTAAATGGTTAATTCTCTCTAGGGCCCAGCTCAATGTCCTGCAACTTTTAAGCATGCTTGTAAGACTCCCTAAAACAAACCCAGGCAAGCCATTACAAATCAATAATATGATGTTCTCTTCTTAGACTGGCTTTGAATTCTTGATAGACTTTTTTTGCCATTTGAGACTGTAAGCAGATTTCCTCCTTTATTTCTAGAATTTTGCTTTTATTTTATTGTAATTATATTAAGTGGAAATATAAGTGTTAAAATTATATTTTATTTTCATATTTTGTTTATTGGTTTGTCTCACTGTACAGTCCAGGCTGGCCATGAACTCTATTTTTCTGCCTCATTCTCCTGAGTGCTAGATTACAGATATGTACCATTATCTCCTGCCTTTCTTAAGGTTTGATCTCTTTTTTTAATAATATTTTGTTTAAAAAGTACATTTGAGCAGCACATTTTTCATGTACTACTTATTTTCTTAAATATTATTGTTTTTTTTTAATTCCTGAGAATTTACTACATTAGTACTGTCTTTATGTCACTTAAACACTTACTCTCCTCTCTTTCATGACACTCACATGCTCTGTCTGGAATTCTTAATATTTTCTTTAATCATTATTTTGTTCAATTACAATTTAGTGAGTTTATTGTCATTTAATATAGTGTATTTAATTCATTATTATACATTATATGTGTGTATAGAGAGAGGAGAGAGAAAGAGACAAAGAGAAATAGGGGTGAGAGAGGAGAGAGAGAAGAGCAAGTCTACTGAGTCCAGTTTTTTTTTTGTTGTTGTTGTTCATATGTAAAGGTCTGGGGCTGGCCACTGTGATTCCATAACCTTTCAGGAGCTTCATTTCTAGGGAACACTGAAAGCATGCTTAGATCTGCAGCACTGTAACTGCCCTTTATGCAATTTCTTTTTTTCTCTATTCTGTTGTCTATTGGCAACTGTGTTCTCCTCTTTGGTTTCTTCTCTTCTGTGCCATTCCTTGGTTCTTTGAATTTGTATATTTGTTCTTTGGTTCTTCCTGAAAACAAACAACAAACAAACAAATCTTTGTTCCTTTTAAGGTGACGCGCTCACCCCTTTCCTGATCTCCCAAGTTTTCTGCTCAACAATCATCAACAAAGCTCTGCCCTGAGACCACGCTCTTTCAGCTCACAAACAGGAAGTTTGTATTTGTATTTAGGTAAAAGCTTTTACGGTTCTCTACAGCCAATGGCGTCAACTGTTTCTTCTTGCACACTGTACTTGGAGAGTCCTTTACTATTTATACTTACTTCTATCACATGGAATTCCTCAGAGAAGGTGTGGTTCAATGCCTAGATAGTTTGTGCTAAAAGAATCTTGTAAGTAAAGGCTTGATTAGAGCCTTCCCCTATTGAGTCAGCTGCCTCAGACTTGCAAATAGACATTCCCCTATCAGTTCATCAGATACAGAAGCTATTGCCCTCTAGCTATCGACATTCAGGCAGAATCTGCTGACCTTTTCAGTTCTCTGATGCACTCCTTAACCAGATCACCTAAGGGTACTCATGGGGATTTAGCTGCTCTTCCATCCAGGTCAAGTCTACAAATTATAAATAATTCCGTGAAGAAGGAAAAATGTAGACTGGATTCCGACTCATGCTGCACATTGGGCTGTCACTGGACAGAGGAGCACCTAGATTCTTACTTAGAGACTTCTTTTTTTTTTCCATACATTGTTTTGTTTTATTTTTTCCATTCAAGAACATAATTAAAGAAATAAAATTTTTTTCCTTTCTTCCCCTTCTCCCGGTCCCCTCCCACTACCCCCCCACCCCTCCTCCCTCCCCCTTCTTCCTTGAAAGAGGGCATGGTGCCCTGCCCTGTTGAAAGTCCAAGGCCCACCCCCATCCCTCCTGGCCTAGGAAGGAGTGCATTCAAAAAGACTCGGTTCTCAAAAAGATAATACATGCAGAAGAGATAGGTCCTGGTGTCATTGTTGATGGGTTCTCCATCTGCCAACTTTCGCCGCCACATTCAGAGAGTCTGGTTTGATCATATGCTCATTCAGTCCCAGTCCAGCTGGATT
>PVIU01021900.1:8094-30654 GCA_004026605.1 Ondatra zibethicus
AAAAAAAAAATCCCCTCGCCATATAATAATCAAAACACAAAACATACAGAATAAAGAAAGAATATTAAGAGCCGCAAAGGAAAAAGGTCAGGTAACATATAAGGGTAAACCTATCAGAATTACACCGGACTTCTCTATGGAAACCATGAAAGCCAGAAGGTCTTGGATAGATGTGCTGCAGACACTAAGAGACCATGGATGCAAGCCCAGACTACTATACCCAGCAAAGCTTTCTTTCACCATCGATAGAGAAAACAAGATATTCCGGGATAAAAACAAATTTCAGCAATACATAGCCACAAACCCAGCCTTATAGAAAGTACTAGAAGGAAAACCACAACGAAAGGAAGCAAACAACACCCATGATAACACAGATATCTAACAACCCTCCTCCAGCACAACTCAAAGAAGGGAAACACAAAAACTCTACCACCAAAAAAAATAACCGGAGTAAACAACCACTGGTCATTAATATCATTTAATATCAATGGACTCAATTCACCTATAAAAAGGCACAGGTTAAGAGAATGGATACAAAAACAGAATTCAACATTCTGCTGTTTACAAAAAACACACCTCAACCACAACGACAGACATTATCTCAGAGTAAAGGGTTGGGAAAAGGTTTTTCAATCAAATGGCCCTAAGAAACAAGCAGGTGTGGTTATTCTAATATCTAACAAAATCGACTTTAAACTAAAATCAATCAGAAGAGATGGAGTTGGACACTTTATACTCATAACAGGAATACTCCGTCAGGATGAAGTCTCAATCCTGAACATATATGCCCCTATTATAAAAGCACCCACATAGGTAAAAGAAACATTACTAGAACTCAAAGCACACATCAAACTACATACACTAATAGTAGGAGATTTCAACACTCCTCTCACACCAATGGACAGGTCAACCAGACAGAAACTTAAAAGAGAAATATGAGAACTAACAGATGTAATGAATCATATGGACTTCATAGACATCTATAGAACATTCCACCCAAACAGGAAAGAATATACCTTCTCAGCATCTCATGGAACCTTCTTGAAAATTGATCACATACTCGGTAACAAAGCAAACATTCACAGATACAAAAAAATTGGAGTAACCACCTGTGTCTTATCGGATCACCATGGAATAAAGTTAGAATTTAACAACAATTCCACGCCCAGAAAGCCTACAAACTCATGGAAACTGAACAGTCAACTACTGAACCACTCCTGGGTCAAGGAAGAAATAAAGACAGAAATTAAAGTCTTCCTTGAATTCAGTGGAAATAAAGAACCAACATACCCAAACCTATGGGACACTATGAAAGCAGTGCTAAGAGGAACGTTCATAGCACTTAGTGCCCACATAAAGAAAACAGAGAAAGCACACATTAGTGACTTAACAGCACACCTGAAAGCTCTAGAAAAAACAGAAGCAGACTCACCCAGGAAGAGTAGAAGACTGGAAAAAAATCAAACTGAGGGCTGAAATCAACAAAATAGAGACAAAGAAAACAATCCAAAGAATCAATGAAACAAAGAGCTGGCTCCTTGAGAAAATCAACAAGATCGACAAACCCCTATCTAAATTAATCAAAAGGCAGAGAGAGAATACTCATATTAACAAGATGAGGAATGAAAACGGGGACATAACAACAGACACTGAGGAAATTCAGAGAATCATTAGGTCTTACTATAAAAATTTGTACTCCACAAAATTGGAAAATGCAAAAGAAATGAATAATTTCTTAGATCGATGCTATATAAAAAATTAAATCAAGACCAGGTGAGCAATTTAAATAGACCTATAAGCCATGAGGAAATAGAACCTGTAATCAAAAACTCCCAACCAAAAAAAGTCCAGGGCCCGATGGTTTTACTGCAAAATTCTACCAGAACTTTCAAGAAGAGCTACTACCTATACTCCTCAAAGTGATCCACATAGATGAGTAGTCTGTGCACATAAGAATGCTTGCATTATCCTTCTAGCCCTTTATCAGTAGGAATCATTCGAAGAAAGCATACACAGAACCTCCTGGAAGTTGGAAACAAACGGGATCATCAAGCAAAAGTTGGAAGCCAGGGGCGGTGATAGAGGTGGGAGAAATTTCATCCGATGGATGGAGATAGAGACAGAGACCCACATTCACATCAGAGCAATGGATTGAGCCCCCAAGGTGCAGGTGAAGACTCATCTACAAGCTTTTACCCATATGTTTTCACTAGACTTCACAGTAATTCTCCTCTGAGCACCAAGAACAGTGGTGTTTTAGAATATTTATCCTTCTGAGTACTGCTTTAATGAATAAATATACATACCTAGAAAAAAAAAAGTGATCCACATAATAGAAACAGAAGGGGTCATTGACCAATGGAATCGAATCAAAGACCCAGATATTAATCCACAAACCTATTAACAGCTCATATTTGACAAAGAAGCTAAAATTATACAATGGAAGAAAGAAAGCATCTTTAACAAATGGTGCTCACATAACTGGATGTCGTCCTGTAGGAGAATGAAAATAGATCCTTATCTAGTACCATGCACAAAAATCAAGTCCAAATGGATTAAAGACCTCAATATAAATCTGATCACACTGAACCTGTTAGAAGAGAAAGTGGGAAGTAGCCTGCAATACATGGGCACAGGAGACCACTTTCTATGTATAACCCCAGTGGCACAGACAATAAAAGCAACAATGAATAAACTGCACCTCCTGAAACTGATAAGCTTCTGTAAAGCAAAGGACACAGTCATTAAGACAAAAAGGCATCCTACTAAATGGGAGAAGATCTTCATCAACCCCACATCAGACAAAGGTCTGATCTCCAAAATATATAAAGAAATCAAGAAACTAGACATTAAAATTCTAAATAACCCAATTTAAAAATGGGGTAATGATCTGAACTGAGAATTCTCAACAGAAGAAGTTCAAATGACCAGAAAATACTTAAGGTCATGCTCAACTTCCTTAGCGATCAGGGAAATGCAAATCAAAACCACTTTGAGATACCATCTTACATCTATCAGAATGGGTAAAATCAAAAATGCCAATGATTGCCTATGCTGGAGAGGATGCAGAGTAAGGGGAACACTCATCCATTGCTGGTGAGAATGCAAACTTGTACAACCACTTTGGAAATCAGTGTGGCGGTTTCTCAGGAAATTGGGAATCAACCTTCCTCAGGATCCAGCAATACCACTCTTGGGAATATACCCAACAGATGCCCAACCATACTACAAAAGCATTTGTTCAACTATGTTCATAGCAGCATCATTTGTAATAGCCAGAACCTGGAAACAACCTAGGTGCCCCTCAATGGAAGAATGGATAAAGAAAGTGTGGAATATATACACATTAGAGTACTACTCAGCGGTAAAAAAAACAATGACATCTTGAATTTTGCATGTAAATGGATGGAAAGAGAAAACACTATCCTTAGTGAGATAACCCCAGACCCAAAAAGATGAATATGGTATGTACTCACTCATTAGTGGACTCTAGCCATAAACAAAGGACATTAAGCCTATAGTTCACAAGCCTCGAGAAGCCAAATAGCAAGGTGAACCCAAAGAAAAACATATATAGATCCTCCTGGAAATTGGAAACAAACAAAATCGCTGGGCAAAAGTTGGGAGCACGGGGGTGGGAGTAGGGATGGGGGTGGGGTTGGGGAAGGGGAGAAGGGGAAGGAGAAGGGATCAGGGAAGGACTGTGCAGAGCTTGGGGGAGTGGGAGGGTGGAGATGTTAAGAAGGGCGGATATTGGAGCAGGAAAGAAGATACCTACATTAAGGGAGCCATTTTAGGGTTGGCGAGAGTCTTGGCTCTAGTGGGGATCCCAGGTGTACATGGGGATGTCCCCAGCTAGGTCCTTGGTCAGCAGAGGAGAGGGTGCCTGAACTGGCCTTGTCCCATAGTCACATTGATGAATATCTTGAATATCACTGATGAATATCTTGAATAGAAATTTCGTCCAATGGATCGAGATAGAGGCAGAGCCCACATCCACATCAGAGCAAGGGACTTAGCTCCCAAGATCCAGTTGAAGAGTAGAAGGAGGGAGAAGATGAGCAAGGAAGTCAGGACCATGAGGGGCTGGTCCACCCACTCAGACAGTGTGCCTGATCTGAGGGGCGCTCACCAAATCCAGCTGAACTGGGACTGAATGAGCATGTGATCAAACCGGACTCTCTGAATGTGGCTGCCAATGGGAGCAGACTGAGAAGCCATCAATAATGGCACTGGGACCTGTCTCTTCTGCATGTATTGGCTTTTTGGGAACCTAGTCTATTTGGATGCACACCTTCCTAGGCTGGGATGGAGAGGGGAGGGCCTTGAACTTCCCACAGGGCAGTGTACCCTGCCCTCTTGTAAGGATGGAGGGGGAGAGAGGAGGGTTATTGGGGGAGCTGGTGGGGAATTGGAGAAGGGGAGGAAGTGTAAATTCTTGAATGGAAATATAAAAAATTTAAAAAAAGAAAAGAATGATTCCAACGCAGTAACATATAGACGTACAATTTTTAAATGATAAAGAATCTAAATAAGCATTTCTCCAGAAAAGAAATACTGGAATGAACAACAGACTCATTTAAAATGTTCAAGATATGCCCATGGTCACAGACCTGAAATTCTAGCATTTGAGAGGTACAATCAGGAGGAACATGAGTTCAGGGCCAGCCTCAGATACACGCTGAATTCCAATTCAGATTCTTTCGCAAAAATAAAATATAACAAAACAAAACAAACTAAAAGATGCTAAACACCATTAGTCATCAGCAAAAATACAAATCAAAACCACAATGATATACTTCACTGCCACTGGAATGTATCTAATTTTTTTTAAAAGCAATAACTACAAGTGTGGCACAGAATGTTAAGAAATTGAAACACTCGCTCACTTCTGTTGGGACTGTGAAATAGAGCAGCTACTTTGGCAAACAGTCTGGAAAGATGCCAAAGTGTTTAACACAGAATTGCTAGATGACCCCAAAATGCCATTCCTAGGTATATAGCCAGTAGAATTGAAAGCACATGTTCACACCAAAAAGCTGAATGGGAAAGTTCATGGTAGTATTAGTCTGAACAGCTAAAATTCAGATGGTATTTTTGTCATAATTTACAAAAAAATTCCATTTGACTGACAATGCATGTAAAATTAAATATCATTATATATGTAATTTATTTTTAAATATCAAAAGAGATAAAGCAAAATTGGTGAACTTACTACCCAACTGTCTGACAATACGTTAAAAATATAGACTGATAATTTCTAGCAAAACTGATATTAAATCTGAATAAACATGTAAAAGTAAAGATAAACCTAAAAGAATGATAAGCAATTCAACCAGTAAACTTTTAGATCAACACAAAACACTTGTTATTATGCATTAAGAAAATTTGTCTCAATCAAGAATTCTTTCTTTTATATTTTTATTTATTGTCGGGGGCCAGTATACGTGTGCCTTAGTGCATATGGAGGTCATATGACAACTTATGAGTCAGTTCTCTCTTTCCCTGTACTTGACAGCAAGTGCCTTTATACTCAGGGCTATGTCACTGGCGTCAAGAAATATTTCTTGAAATAAGAAATAAGAAAATCCATACTAAGAAAGTAGGTGGCTGGAGAGATGATTCAGAGGTTAAGAGTATTTGTTGTTCTTGCAGAGGATCTGGGTTCGGTTCACAGCACCTACATAATAATTCATAGCCATCTGCAACGCTTCAGGAGATATGACCTCCTAAGATACCATCTCCTTTTCTAGCCTCCATGGGCACCAGGCACACACATGATACACATACATATGTGCAAATATTCATATACATAAAATAAAAATGTCTTTTTAAAAAAGAAAGTGTAGTAAAAACCTAGAGCTTAATTAATTTTCCAAATTAATTTATTAATAACAGTGAGATGAAGGAAGAGATAAACTAAAAATATAATAAATATAAGAAGAGATCTGGAGATATAGCTCAGTTGGTAGAGTACTTTCCTAGCATGTGTGAGCCCTGGGTTCAATCGTCAGTACCACAATCACTAAACATAGTAACAAATACCTGTAATCCCAGAATTTAGAAGGTGGAGGCGGGAGGATCCGAATAACAAGCTCAGCTATACAGGGAGTTTGAGACCAGCCTGGACACAGACTTAGTCTCAAAGATAAATAAGTGAAAGAAATACATAAGGTTTGGGGTGTAACTCGGTGGCAGAGGACTGAGGGCATTCTAGCATGCCTACCAACTAGCACCACATATGTGAATTCGAGGCCAGCTTGGTCTACAGAGCTATTTCCAGGACAACCAAGGCTACACAAAGAAACCCTGTCTCAAAAAAAAGAATGAAAAGAAAATAACAATGGAGATGGGAGGAATAAACAGCAGATAAAATAATAATTTCAAATGGCTAATTATCTTTGTTAAACAAAAACTCTCAGACCAAACTAATTAAGAATAAAATTTTAAATGTTTTACTTCTAGTCATTACCCAATGAACACTCAAAATGAGTGAACATTTAGTTTAAAATGCTAAATTATAAAACATAGTGTGAAGCTGAAATAATATATGGCATAGAAATTAATTTAAATAAAGAAAAAGAAATATATTAAGTTTGTAGCACAAAGTGAGATATTAGTAAAGCCTTGTTCTAGTTTGCTTATCCTTGCTCGATAAAACACTGCTTAAAAAGCAACATGGGGAAGAAAGGATTTCTCTGGCTTACGGGTTATAGTCTATCATCAATGGACGCCAAAGCAGGAACTCAAGGAACTGGAGGCAAGAACTGAAGTAAAGACAGTGGAAGAATGGTGCTTTCTGGCTTTCTTAAATACCTTTCTTATACAGTCAAGGCCCACCCATTTAGGGAGGGAACCATTCATAGTGGTCTGGGCCCTCGTACATCAATTAGCAATCAAGAAAGTTCCCCAGAGACATGCTCACAAGTCAATCTGACGAAGGCAATCCCTCAATTAAGATTCCTTCTTCCCAGGCATGTCTAGGTTTGTGTTAAATTGAAGAAAACTAACCATATCAAGTCTCTCTCCCCTGCTATTATAGATGCAGGCTACTGTGTGGGCATCAAATAGGAATTCCGTGAATACTAGATAAACACTTAGCAACAGAGCTACAGCCCCAACCCACTCTTCTATACCCTTTCTGATAGTTTTATGGTTTTCATTTTGTACTTGTATTTGCAAAGTACATAGATTAATAGCATGGGTGCTGGAGAAGAAAGGGGAAGTTTGAGCTCCTGTTCTACCAAAGTCTTGTGTAGTTATGAAGTCACTTTTTCTGTGTCTTAATCTCACCATTTATAAAAATAGCGCTGGCGTTTATTTTTAATGAGACTGTTTAAATTTAACAAAGTCTATTTAAGCCAAAAAAAATGTCGTGTACCGTTCTTGTCTACTACAAAAGCCCTGGATTTGCTCCCCATTTGCACCCTACCCTAAGGAAGAAGAAAGAGAAAAAAGAAAGGGTTTTAAATGCAGGCAACATTCTGAGCAAAGACAAAAGGGCCCAAACTCAATCTGTATTAATGACCAGACAACTACTAGATTGGTCCAACTGGGTGTGTTTGCCTTATTCGGACATAAGTTGGTATTGCCGTATAAGATTGGCTGAGAGTTTGGTTGCTATAATTGGCTGAGGCTCAGTTGCTTCTAGTTATGTACCAGTTTCCTAGAACAGCAAGGTAGATTGTAGTCCACTGTATACACAGGCGTCTTTGAACCAAATTTCATTGCCTGATTACAGATGGCAGGGATAAATTTTCCTAGGATAATAATTACATCATTATAAAAGTTAGTCAGTGTGGCTACCTAGAGTGCACTCATCAGCCTAGAGTTACAGGGCAAAATTGCACAGCAGAGCAAGACCTGTGTCAAGCACAAATACTCAAGAATTAAGGAAGTCAAAGATTTCAATGTATAGTCCCTACCCAGTGCTCAGCACATAGTCTATAGGAAGAAAACTGTTTCTAAGTGTTTATCTAAGTATTTGTTAAATTTCTATCTACAAGATGGAAAAATAGAATTTTGAGTAGTGCTCCAGTAAGTTTATAGGTGATTTTAAAATAGAACTAACATCTTTACTAAATTGAGAAACCTATGCCAGACTTATTTCCTCTTTATTGTTCTTCACTAGAATTTTATACATTTCATAGTAGAACTCATGCTTTTTCCAATTTACTTATTCCTGAGTAATTTGTAACGGTTATTGTTGTTCAAACTTGGGCTGCCCTGTCTTTGTTACAGGCCATTAAATAACAATAAAAAACCTAACAATTATATCTATATACAAAATTTTTAAAAGTTTACATAGGACTAAAAGATGTTTCCAAAAGTGAAAGAAAAGTGACAAGAAATATTTGTAATATTCATGAGAAATATTTACAGCTATATAAGACAAAAAGTTTATATGTGTTTGATTTTAATATAATTTTATAAACAGAAAATGGTAATCAGTCCCCAGAGGAGTGCTATTAAATACCAAGACACAAAAGATATTCACCTTTATCAAAATCAGTGCAATCAATTTATCTTTAATCAATACTTCAATATGATAAGGTAAATTTATTTAAAATCACAGTAAAATATAATCACTAGATTTTACCAAGTTACAAGAATACCGTAAAAAGTGGTATCCAACCTACAATAAATGTTAAATGTGTGTCGTCCATGCTTAAGTTTGAAATACAATCAACCGTTCATAGTGAAAATTTAGAAGAGTGAGATTATAATACAGAAACTGGAGAATTCACTTACCATTGCATGTGTTCTTTGTCAGGTTTCTTATTTCTTTTATATGATGTACATGTACTTTCATAATTCATATGCAATAATTTACAAATTTTAAATTAAATTTAGTGGTCATACCCTTCAGACAATTCTCATTGTCCTTTCAACTTGGATGGAAGAAAGTAACATGCATCATATTATATAGCACATACATATATGTAATATATATAACTATACCTACACATATAAAATAAATATAAAATGTGAATTAACAGAAGTTGAAAATGGCTATGATCAAGATTATACATGGGGCCTGTAAAACAGCTATCTCTGACATTTGAAGGTGCAGGGCCCTTCCTTCCTATTTAGCATGATCCATTTTTAGGATTGTTTTACATAAAGTGGGGCAGAACTACACCTGTTGACCATATGAAGCAGTGGGAAGTTTGCTGGCCTCAAAATCAGAAAAAGCATTGAACTCCAATGGTGAGTCGGAGCAGCCACCTTCCTCTCTCTGCTGCCAGTCTTCTCATTTGTAAAGCTGGGTATATTGATCCAGCTTTATCGAAACATTCTCTCAGCTCCAAATTCCTCACTTTATGATTGGGCATAATTCAAATTTCATTCTTTCAAAACTAATATTGCCAGAATTTGCAAAATGTCTCTAAATGATAACATCTCATATGAAAGAAAATAAAAATCTTGAAGTCATAATTGTCACCCTCTGCTATGTTGCATGCCTGTTTGAATTGTTTCAGCAGATATTAGTCCATATTCTCATAGTTGGATACAAGCAGCCAGGAAGTAGAGATGGGGCAATTAACAAAAGGAATGACCTCTAGTGGGTTCAGGGTCTAAAAACAGCACTGGTCAAACTGGTATGTTGTTTTTGTTATCTTGTTTGCTTGTACTTTTGTAAATACCCATAAATTAGCTATTCACTCCATGCCTTGACATAGCGCTCTAGTTTGCCCATTCACAGCCCTCCACATTCCCTTCTCCCACCCCTATTTCACCCTCTCGCTTCATAGCTCTGTTGTTAGCAGCATTCACCAAAATACAATTCTGCTCCCCATTAATCCTTGTCTTTCCATGCCCTCCACAGTACAATCGTTTCTCTATTTCATTCTTTGCCCCCACCGTCCTCAACCTGCACATATCTGCAGTCTCTCAGAGAAGCAGTAAGTTTTGTGCAAGCCAACTTTTCTTTCCACTACACACAATTATGGAGGAAACATCCTGTCCCTCATCGTAGGGGAAGGAGCTAAAGAAGCTCTCACCTTGGGAGATATCTGCTGCTGCTTTAGCAGAATTTCAGACCTTGTTTTTTTAAAAGAAGGACCAGGAATTCCTTAAAGAAATTTAAATTATCTCTTAACAGTTTTTGGCATAGTTATTCTGAGCAAACCTTAGGTAAAAATATATCTAAGAAATCTAAAAAATTATATTCTATATTTGTAACGGTTTTGCCCCAAAGATTTTGTTTTTCAAAAATCAAGTTAAAGGCTTGCACTTAGGTAATGTTGACAGAAATATAGTCAAGTGAGTTATATTAAACTGTATGATGATTGCAATGAGGCAAACAAGCATTTAAAATACCTATGCTGACAGAAGTCAAATGCTGCAAAAAAAAGTGTAAATATCAAATCTCTTACAAAAATTGCAATAAAATAAAGCTTCCAAAATTATGTTAGTCTTTGCAATAATAAACATTTACCAAAATTCACTATCCTGGCAAATAAAAAATAATCATCCTAAAACAAACTAGCACTGTATGAGGATGTTTTGTCTTGGAGAATGGCCCTCCCTTTATTGTTCCAAGTCATGTTATTCTCTTAATGACCCAGTTTTTATTTGAAGTTTGGGGTATGTGTGTGTGTGTGTGTGTGTGTGTGTGTGTGTGTGTGCGCGTGCGCGCGCGCACGCTCTCACGCTTACTTGTGTACAATAGATCCCACTGAGACAAATGCTCGCATACCTGATACAAACATGGAGCTGGTGCTTGAGCAGCTTGTCTTCCTTCTCTTATTAATACAAGGAGCAATTCCACAATAGAACCTATAATCTTGAACTCTAAAAAACAAAATACATTCATCAATGTTTGAAAAGTAACCTCCAAGAAATGCATTTCTAAATCCTTTAAAATAAACAAATTAAGAGTCCAAGAATAGGAATTCAAGAAGATTTAAATTTGAATTAGCTTAACTACTTTTGACAAGTTTACACATGAAAGACACCAAGATTGTATGTACTACTTGCTGCTTTAAGAAGTTTCATTCTGTCTGTCTATATAAAAAAGTTTCAGCCAAAGTTAAATCAATCTCCTCTGCTGATTTTCAACATTAGACAAATACCCACCCACCCCCCCTTTTTGAACTCTTCTTTCAGCTTGACTTTTTCCCCAATTGAAATTCAGGCCCTCAATGGTTGGTTTTTCTTGGTTCTAAATGTTGATAAAAAAGGGTTTTTTCCACTCCCTCAATTTGATGTGACAGGCTTCTGACATGAATAATGGAAGCATTTCTTTCACAGGCAAATCAACTTAATTTAGTCAGCCTTTATACTCTCAGTGGGCAAGCCACAATCCCTGAGATTCCATGAGAGCCTTGAAGTTAGATGAAATCTTTAGAATTTGCACAAAATGTATAAAGTAAACAACACTTATTTTGTCACAATACTTGAATAACTTTTATGCAGGAGTTACAGATGAATATATTACTTCCTAATCAGATCCTGATTTACAAGTAATTTGTGATGAACCCTCTGCATTCAAGAAAAAACAGTCCCTAGTAAGAAAACTAACATTTTTCTACACACATAAATTTTAAAGCATGTGCATTGAAAACAAAACAAAGCAAAAAGGAGAGCAAAAGGAAATATCTAATCCTTCCAAAAGAGACCCATAAAAACCAAGGTGCATATACTGGCTATATGTTTTATATATAGGTGTTTATAACAGCAATAGATCTATTTTGAAACAATTATTTGAAGCAGAATCTTGGAGAACTAAAAGAGCAGCCATCAGATTAAAAGCAATAGATCCACAGTCATTTCCATTTCCAAATTCAGGACACCATTATTCCCTTGAGAACTTTTCAGATCAGAAAAAGGACATGTTACTAATACATTCATGAAAGAAAGATGGGGTTCATAAAAATAAAACTAAGACATATGCCTTCTGGGCTGGTCATTGAAGAATGATTTAAAAATGAATGCAACCAGGCCTAGAGTGCACAGATTTTGCATTCCAACAGTCTCTAACAGAATATGGTACTTGGCATTTGTCTTCTGGTCTTTGATGTCATTTATATAGAGCGAAGACTGGAAGGACTAAAGGAACACAAAACTGGGAATCCAGAGACCTGCTCCAAGCTCAGCCAGAAAATTTCCTATTTGACCCCTGGACAAGTCTCTTTTCCCAGGCAAGCTTCTGATTCCTCTTTCTTCAGGAGAGGAGCAGTAGGTGACCTTTAAGGCTCTTTCCAGCTCTAAAATGCTGTAATTCCATAGACTCGTGACAAAAGTCCAAATGGGGAGTAATATAAGAGTACAAAAGCATTACATAATTCATAATATCTAAAGAAAACTTATGAGTCTGAGATTTGTGTTGGTAAAATAAATCAACCCTGAACTTCTCTGACATCATTGGGGTGGGGGTGCACGCGCACATGCGCATGCATGTGTACAAGTGCATGCACACTTACATTTGTAAAAGAAAATCCCAGCAACTGAGAGCTTTGGAGCACAGACAATTTTGGACAATTACTTTATTCTACCCTCACCCCCATTCTTTGATGGGAAATACGGAGAGAGCTGAATCTAGGCCTCCAACATGCAAGGCAACTGGTCTACCACTAAGGTCCACCTCCTCCAGCCCAAATTGTAAGCTTTTAAAATATTTTGATTATTATAAAATAATCGACTTCTCATACTATTTAAAAATGGTAAATAATAACTGAGAGAATTTTATCTATATGCATACTTTTTAAGTACTCTGAGCATATTATACTTACTATCAAGAAAATAAAAATCTAATTCTGTCAAAATATGCTTTCAATAAAGACAGCTTCTGTTTTACTACTATTAAGATTTTTCATGAAGACATGTTCTAGTGAAAATTAGCATCCTTAATATCAGATTTTTCATATTATAATTTACTTGTTTGCTAATGTTGTGGGCTTCATAAACTAGGAAACTAAGAGAAAAAGGTGCTTTCATGTCATATAAACTCTTAGCTAAAGAGTACTATTTCTACATATATGTCATTTTAGAAAGTAAATAAGCAGGTTTCTTTACATCTTTAACCCTCTTTCTCTCCCTGTCTCTCTCTCTCCCCCTACTCTCCCTCCTCTTCTTTCTCCTCCTTTTCCATCTTCTTTTCTTTCTTGAAATTTGCTAATCAGCCAATTAGGGATTCCAACAATTATAAATGTCAGGGAAGGGGGAAAGGACAGACAAATGGGAAAGTAGTCAAGGTAGAAGAAAATCACTTCGCTGGGAAGAGCGTCTCTCGTGAGCCCCTCAGAGGATTTCCACTGCACCTTGATGGACTTGCTGTTCCCAGTCTCCACCCCTCCCACCTTCCCTCCCTATTATAATTGTTAGGTCAGTTAATTGGCTGATTAAGGATACCCTGGCATTTTTATTAACTGGCAATTAGAATCAGTCCCTGAGGCACAGAAGATCCTCCTGATTGGGGGTGTCACTTAGGTTATAAAGATTAATAAAGTCAAATGAGCTTTAGGGTCTGGTTTAGTTAATTTAATCTTCTATATGGATATTTTAGGAACATCCATCATTCTAATATTATTTCAGTTGCTTTCAAGATAAACTGAATTAATTCCAGAACAGCAATCATTTATCTTTAAAAACAGGAAAAATCCATATAGGAATATTGTGAAGATATCAAATAGTCAAAAGCTGTAAAGGTATCTTCATCTGCTAAACTGATGTGTCTTATACTTTAGCCATAATATTCCATTTTCTTTCTTTCAGGACCATTCCAATAGAAGACCCAAGCTTCTCATTAAACAAATCCACAAGACTATGTACAAATCCATATGTACTATGCCCTAATCCCTTTAGCCTGTGTAAATCCTCTCACACCCTCTTTCTACAACTTGTTTAAGAAAAGTTGGCACTTATGAAATGCTGTTCGTTGTACAGGGTGGCCAGTTATGGGCAAAGCAAATGTTCTCTTATATTGCAAACAGGTTGCATGATTATAAGAGAAGAGTGTATCATATTAAAATGACTGGAATACACAACTTTAGAAGAAGAATACTCTGCAGAATCAGTACTGACTGTAGTCCTGAGAGGGACAAATCCCAGGGAAATGGTAAAGGCGATCTAAAGCAGAGTCTCTACCCTAGACTTTGGATCAGGTATGGTCCAGAGGAAAAGTCCTGCGTCTTCCACATACTTAAAAGTCTAACTTTGGCTTGGCCCAGGCTTATGTGAGCCCTCAGTTTTTTCATTTTCCCTTTTTCCTAAAAACATTTTAATAATAATTTAGAAAGTATGCCCAATAACTGGCATCTCACAGCTTCTTAACAGTGAAGAATGATACTTGTGCAAGACAAAAATCTGATATAGCTTTGCCAATAAACAAGAACATGGTCTTCAACAGCTGGGAAGAGAGACGACCACAGCCAGCAGGTCCCAACGGCACGAAAAGTCATTTTTGTTTTACATGTGAAATGGGAATAATAACAGAACTCATTTCATAGGCTGAAGGAAAAGATAAAGAGACAACATCAAAGCACTTTTTTCTCAGATTTGACACATAGTAATCAATAACCATCCATGACTACTGGCATACATATCTTTCCTCATTCGGTTTGCTAGATGGTTGAGTAAGCTAATAGGCCATGCTTGGTATCATACATAGTCTAAGAACTTGGAAAAACACAGAGGATAGATGTCAGAAAACATAATTTCAGCTTAGAAAGGGAAGAATAAATTGGATCACAGTAAACCCATGGTTAGGGAAATTTTTCATTTTGAGATCTGGGGCTATGTCAAGTTATCAGGACTCAGAAGGATTTAATGTCCCATTCAAAAACAACCAGATATTCACAAAAGCTGCTGCAGTCTGGGATAGTAGAGATACTAGCTAATTTTCACTAGCACATGTCTTCACGAAAAATTTTAATAATAGTAAAACAGAAGAATTACATGAGACAACTTGGTATCTCCTGAACACAGAGGTGAAAAGAATGGACTCAAGAATGAGATCTTGGATTTTAATCCCTGCTGCTACTAGCTGTCTGACATTAAGCAGTATAGTTAGCCTTTTCTATTAGTTAATTCTATTCCTATGATCAAATACCTGGCAACAAGTAAGTCATGGGAGGAAGGATTTGTTTGGCCCCAGGGTTTGAGGCTATAGTCTCCCATGGCTGGGAAGGCATGGCAGCAGGAGTTCCTTCTGAGTGTGGCTGCAGGAGTGTGAGGCTGATTTCTTACCTCATAGCAGATGGGAGAGAAGAATAAGGCCCAGGATTTCAGCTGAAGTTCTCATTTCCCCAATCTTACTCAGCCCAGGACTCCTCTCCATGAGATGGTATCTCCCACATACAGATCATGTCTTCCCCTCTCAGTTAACCTGTTCTGAAAGAAATCCCTCACAAACACACCCAACAATATACCTCATCAACGCCCTACATTTTTCTTAACCCAGTCCAGCTGACAATCAAAATTAACCATCACTCCTCTCTACTCTTCAATTTTTCTTCCTGTAAGACAAGAGGATAATAAGTTCTAACTTATCATCCATGTAATGAACACTAAATGAGTTACTACTTGCAAAACATTTACAAGAGTCCCCTACAAAATGAGTTGGGCATAAAATTTGTTAAATAAGCAAAACTCACAAGGTCCTTAGTAATGTTCACTTTGTCCTTCTGTTAACTGATACTCTTTTCCTGCAAATAATGAACTTTATATGAGCTTTGCAATGTGGCAATGGGACCTAAAAGACAAAAGGGAAACCAGTAAAGGAACCAGAAGTAGAAAACTTGCACTCACCCCTTGAGAGAGCACACACTGCACCTCACCTGGGCAGCACAATAGAGCCAACCATACGGGCAGAGGTGTGGATGAGCCAGCCCTTAAGTTGTGAGCAGGGTAGACCTGTCCCCATTACCCATCTGTCTTGAAGTAGCATGGGCAGTGGAGAAATACCCTCCTCCCTCCTGCCTATCAATGCCTGAGGCAGATGGGAGAGCTGGCCCTGAGGTTAAAAGAGCTGGAGAGCTATCCCTGCCCCCTGCCAGCTGCAACACTTGGGAGAGCAGGCCCTATACCTGTTGTAGTCAACCCTGTTGGCAGAGGTGTGGGTGAGCTGTTCTTAAGTTGTGAGCATGGGAGAGCTGTCCCCACTACCCAGCTATCATGTTCTATCATGCGACGATGTGGGTGGAGAAGAGATGTACCCCCTTACCCCTCACCCCTTACTGCCTGCAACAGAATAGCAAGCTGACCACCCCTCCCCAAATAAGCTGCAACACTCAGAAAGTAGACCCTGCAGCTTGCCTGGGCAGCACAGTAAAGCTGACGCAGTTGGTGGAGGTGTGGGTGAGCCACCCCTGAAGTTGTGAGCATGGGAGAGCTAGCTGTCCCCATTACTTATCTGTCATGTGGTGGCATGGGTTGGGGAAAGACGCCCTCCCCTTCCACCTTAGTCCATAAGTGCCTGAGATAGGTGGGAAAGCTGGCCCTGGCCCTTATCAGCTATAGGAGAGTGGCCCCTATACCTCTACACGGTAGAGCTGGTCCTGAAGGTGTAGATGTGGGAGAACGGATCCTGAAGATGTGAAAGCAGAATTGGCCCTGCCCCTTGCTCATCACTGCAAAGGGTGAACTATCCAGGGCAATGCTGGATAGCTCACCCCGGTGGTGAAGACAGGGGAGAGCTGGTGGGCTGACCAACCCTGCAACTACCCAGGCCCAGAACCAGGGTTATATGTTGGCCCACGTCAAAATCCACCCTATCTGTGATCTTCTGGAGCATGGGGGTGGGGAGTGGTCAGTTCTGTGGACCCAGGGCTGCAGGATCTCCACGACACAGGGCAATAAAAGAGTGTTCAGGGAGTCTCAGTGATGGCCCAGCATCCATAGTGTAGCAGAGACCAGGGGCCTCAAACCAGACCAGAGATTCTTTGCAATGAACATCTGGATGTAAAAATGTATGAACAAAGGGGTTTACTGTGTGACTCACTGTGTCACACTGCAGCTTCTATGATGAGATTCGTCCTTTCTCCCTTTTCTCCTCGTTTTTCTCTTAAATTTTACTTTGTTTTATTCTGGGGGAGGAGGGGTAGGGAGATGGGTAAGACTGGGAGGCTTGATGTGAAAGACAAAAAGAATCAATAAAAACAAACTTTAAAAAAGGAAAACTTGCACTCATCTTACTTTTTTGGTTTCCTAATCCACTATGCCACAGACACATGGTGACAGACAGACATGGGTATTTATCACCATTATTGACCTTTGAACCTGTGAAGAAAGGGGCAAGGATCACTCTACCATGGGACCAAACTGGAAAGGATATGCAGTTCATCTTTAAACATTAATTCTTTCATAGCCCTCTTCAACTGTCCTTTTCCTATGAGACACAAAACACAAACTCCCTCCTTGAAAATAATCCAGGGGCTAGAGATATGGCCCAGGGATTAAGAGTCCTGACTGCTCTTCCAGAAAACCCAGGTTCAGTTCCCAGCACTCACATGGGGACTCAAAGCCATCTGTATCTCCAGATCCAGGGGATAAAATACCCTATTCTGATATTTGTGGGCACTGAGCATTCTTGTGGTACACAGACATAAACGCAGATAAAACACCCATACACATGAAATAAAAAATAAAAATTAAAACAAAATAATTCAGATGAAAAGAGAATGTGTGAGTTGGAAGGTCTATCTTTGAGTTTTATCTTCTGACTATTGTGAGGTGACATACCCACAGATGGGGGAAGTGACTTTAGTAAAAGGATTAAAGTCATTTTTCCCAATATCTTTAGATTCAATATAAAGCTGCAATTAGAAAAATTGAGTGTCCTGATCATTTATCTTGGCCTTCCCCCTCTCCTGTGCCCAGACTTGCATCATTAATACATACAAGAACTAGAGCCCAAGGGCATCTGAGGGGTAAAACTAAGTAGTAAATGCTGCCCTTTCATGGTTGGGTTTTCCCATTTCTTCCCATAATTTTATCAGCTATCTATTAGTCATCATTAGTCTTTTAATGGCAATTCAGTTACTGTAGCAAGATTTCTCAAAGTTGAATTTTTACCCCGACTATGAACTTATCACACAACCAGCACCCCTCCAAAAATTAACATAGCAAGAAGTGGGGGCTGGAGAGATGACCCAGGGTTTTAAAATAATCAATGTTTTTGCAAAGACTCAGATTCGGTTCTCAGTACCTGCAAAGGGGTTTATGACCATCTGTAAGTCCAGTTCCAGGGGATCTGTTGCCCTCTTCTGGCTTCAGTGGGCACAGGTGTGTATGTGGTGCACATACATATGTGCAAGCAAAACACTCATATATGTAAGGCAGCTAAATGTGTTTTTTAAAAAGAAGAATATTTTAAAAGTATCACAGCACACTAGTAGAGTGGAAGAAAAGATATAGAATATAGAGATAAAAGGGGGGTTTCTGCATTCAAAATTAGCTCTCATTTTACATGTAAAGAAACACAAGTTCAGGGTAGGGCACAGAATTATTAAGGAAACAATTATACGCAGAAGCAGGTAAATCTTGTGTACTCAAGGTCAGCGTAGCCTGCAAGGCAAATTCACTATGTAGCCACAGCTACAGAGTGAGACCCTGTCTCTAAATTTAAAAGACATAGAGGTAGTTATAGCTAAATCACACTGGATTTAAAGAAATTCAATAACATTTAATAACACATTTCTTCCAATAATTTTATTAGCTATCAGTTTTCATTTGTCAATGAAAAGCCATACCTTAACACAGCATTCTGGATGAACATGAATAATATTTCTTGCTATGTTATAGATCAGTAGTTCATGCAGCTGAACTTTCATTTCTCTCCCATTAAAATTGATAATTTGCCTCATCTGGGTGTATATTCAAATGATAATAAGATACAGAATATATAAGTTTGACCCTGATAGTAGGTTTTGCTGTTTCTAGGGGATTTTTTTTGTTAATTGGTTGCATCATGTGTTAGATCTGATTCTTCCACACTGTTGTTACTACTGATGATTCCTCAGAACACTACTGAAAGGAAAACAACTATAAGGGGTCTCACCAAAATAAGGGAACAGAAGCAAAATATCCTAAAGAAAGAAAGATGGTTTTCATTTTATGGTTCTGACAATAAAATACATTCCATTCTATGAAATGTGAGTATGAAAAGTGTTTTACCAACAAAAGAAAGAAAAGAATAGAAGAGCTACTGGATTTGCAATCCTGCAATCAGGGGCTTTGAATTAGAACACATTTCTAGAAATAGAAAACTGACTAATGTGAAGAAATTACTCTTCTCAACTTCAAGTAATAACTTGCTTTGTGGAGTTATGATACTTTATTTAACATAAGAACTGTTATCTTTCTGTTGAGTAAAAAATTTCATCAATGAGATTATATGCTTATCTCTCCAGGGAGCACAGTGTTCTAACCAACAGGAGAATTATTTTACAATGTTAATAATTCCTCTCTACAGTTAGTGCTTTGATTTTTATTAAATTTCTTAACATAACTGTGAAGCTTCTGTAAAGCAAAGGACATGGTCAAAATAGGAGCCTACAGAATGGGAAAAGATCTTCACCATCCCCACATTGAACAGAGGATTGATTTCCAAAATATACAAAGATCTCAAGAAATGAGTCATCAAAAGAACAAATAATCCAATAAAAAATGGACACAGAGATAAACAGATAACTCTCAACAGAGGAATCAAAATGACTGAAAGACACTTAAGGAAATGCTCAACATCCTTAGTCATCAGAGAAATGCAAATCAAAACAACTCTGAGATTCTATCTTACACTTGTAAGAAAGGCCATGATCAAAAACACTGATGATACTTTATGCTGGAGAGGATGTGAGGTAAGGGGAACACTTCCGCATTGCTGGTGGGAGTGCAAACTAGTACAGCCACTTTGGAAATCAGTATGGTGGTTTCTCAGAATATTAGGAATCAATGTACCTCAAGACCCAGTGATAACAGTCTTGAGCATATACCTAAAGGATGCTCAATCATACCACAAGGACATGTGCTCAGATTTGTTAATAGCAGCATTATTTGTCATAACCAAAACCTGGAAACAATCTAGATGCCCCTCAACCGAAGAATGGATAAAGAAAATGTGGTGCAATTACACAATGGAGTATTACTAAGCTGTAAAAAATGACATCTTAAATTTGCATGTAAATGGATGGATCTAGAAAAAAAACATATTGAGTGAGGTAATCCAGACCTAAGTTTCATTACCTGTAATATTGTCAGAGAAAGAATTTATGAGAGTCAAAGGGCTGGGGATGTCACTCAGTGGTACAGCTCTTACCTCCCATGCCCAAGGCCCTGGGTTTCATCCCTAGAACTGAAAAGAAATTAGAAAAGGGGAGATAGGAAGGAGGAAGGAAAGAAGAAAAGAAGACAAAAGTCAGTAAAATCACACCAAACATAATCATCCCTGTGAAAGCAATTGAGAAACTGTAGCACTAATTGTTTAATTTATTAAATTTGAAATAGGTTAAATTAAATAGAATGGAATAAGCTTGGTTAAATTTTATTTCTTTTTAAACTAGAGTCAGAGTAACCAATGTGTGTTTATACACAACTCTAAACTTGTGATCTTATGCTGTTTGTCCTTTTAAATTTAATTTTTATTTTTTTACATGTATTCATGGGGGGTTGGCACATGCATGCGACAGTGTGCATGTGGAGGTCAGAGGACATCTTACATGAGTCGGTTCTCTTCTTCTGCCATGTGGGTCCTGGATAGTGAACACACATGGTCAGGCTTGGTGGCAAATGCCTTTACCAATTTACCCATCTCACCTGCCCACATTTGTCCTTTATATCACAACCCTTCCATCATTACTAACAAAGTAATTACTGCATGGTAGAATTAGCTATGCACCAGAGAATTACTGTAACAAAAAATACCTTCTTGCATCCTTTCTTCTGAAGCTGAAGCATTGTTGTAGCATGATCCTGGGATAGCGGCACAAAAGAGCCTCATATTCCACACTCACCTACAGTGCTTAGTATTATCATCAAGGAAGATGTTGGGTTCCATGCAGAAGGCACAGCTGTCATCTGAAATTGGTGTGATAAAAATTGGCCTTACTGGAGACAGTGATATGCAGATGTAGTTTCAGCTGGTGAGGCAGAGGCAGAAGGATTCCTGGCTCTCTGGCCAGTCAGTCTAGTGGAATTGGCGAGCTTTGAGTTCAGTTAGAGACATTGTCTCAAAAAAAGTGGGTTGGGTTTCATACAATAAATACAACATGCATGAAAAATAAAAAAGCTCACAATGTACAAATGCAGTAGGTGAGTACTGTGCACATGATCTATAGAGGTCATGAGCACTTTTGAGCCTGTTTCCCTAGCTCTTTAGCCCACTTCAACCCTTCTGAGTGTCTTAATAAACTGTATCTAATTTTATTACTAAAATAATAATGAATTAGGAAGCAATTAAGAAAGACACATGACATTAAACTACATATGGGAAAACATCACTTTAATATAAGGCCTGAAACTCTGAAAGAGAGGAAAAGGTAGCCAGAACACTTTAAGATTTCACAATGGAAAAAAAGTTCTAAATAAAACATCAGATACTCGGGGAATAAAAACAACAATTAACAAGACTAATGAAATTAAAGAGCTTTTGTACAACAAAGGAAGTAGTCAATCACATGAACATAAAGCCTACAAAGTGGGAGAACGTCTTTGCTAAACATACAACTGGCAAAGGATTAATATTTAAATTACACAAAGAAGGCAAAAACTAAACAATAAGAAATCAACCCAATCCATGCTTGGGTTAATCAAGTGAAGATATACTTCTCAAAGGAAGTGCAAATGTCCAATAAGCATGAAAAATTTTAAAATCAGGAATTGGAGAGATAGTCAGTGGTTATGAGCATGGTACTACTCTTGCAGAGGGCACAACTTCAGTGCCCAGAACCCATAGCAGGCACCTCACAGCTACCTATAACTCCAGCTCCAAGGGGATTCACTGCCCCTGGCCTCTGAAAGCACTTTCTTTGACATGTGCACCTGTAAACACACACACACACACACACACACACACACACACACACACACACTTAAAATCAATAAATCTTTAAAAATGTTCAACCTCACTAGTCATCTGAGAAAAACAAATTAAAACTACATTGAGATCCCATCATATCACAATCAGAATGAAAGTAATGAAGAAAATATATAATAATAAAACCTGGAGAGAATGTGGACAGAAGGGAATCCTTATACAGTGCTCATGGTAATGTATATTAGTCCAACCATCGTGGAAATAAATATATATGCTAAAAATATAGTATCATACGCCCCAGCTATACCACACTTAGGTAGTTATACAAAGGGCTTCAAGTCAACTGTCACAGAGATACTTACACGTCAATGCGTACTGCAGCACTATTCACCATAGCTAACTGATGTAACCAATCCAGGGATTGAAAGTACAGTAGTGGGCTGGGCGGTGGTGGCGCACGCCTTTAATCCCAGCACTCGGGAGGCAGAGGCAGGCGGATCTCTGTGAGTTCGAGTCCAGCCTGGTCTACAACAGCTAGTTCCAGGACAGCCTCCAAAGCCACAGAGAAACCCTGTCTCAAAAAA
>PVIU01021901.1:0-30567 GCA_004026605.1 Ondatra zibethicus
TTGGCCACTTTTTCTCCCCTTGAGACAGGGTCTATGTTGTCCTGGCTGTCCTGGAATGTAGACCAGGCTTGCCTCACAGAGATCTGTGTGCCTCTGCCTCAGGAGTCCTGGGATCAAATGCATGTGCCACCATGCTGTGCGCTCCAGCTTGATCTTAGGTGTTCAGATACCTGTTCATCTCATGTGCATATAGCCTGTGTCCTGGGGCCAGGAACATGAAATAGTCCAAACACAGACAGGGAATGAATGGTTAAGGCCAGAGGAAACAGTTAACAGGTTGTGGGTCAGGCGGCAGAGGCATATCATATCCATCACGTCAGAAATGAGGAAGGAAACTCGACAGCAAGTCTCAGCAACCAGGGACACAGCTTTGCCACCCACCTTACCTGCTTATGCAGCCAGCCACGTATGTGCACGGGTAGGTTGGGGTCTCGCCGAAGTGCATTGTTCCTTTTCCCAAAGGCATGGACCCTGTGTACTGCACGGGTAGGCTTCTAGGTGTGAGAGGAACAGAAGTGAATAGCCAACCTGTGGTGGTGCACGCCTTTAATCCCAGCACTTGAGAAGCAGAGACAGGTGGATCTCTGTGAGTCTGAGGCCAATCTGGTCTACAGAGAGAGTTCCAGGACAGCCAAGACTGTTACACAGAAAAACCCGGTCTTTTTTTTTTTTAAATATTTCTTAGGGTTTATTTAACTTTATTTTATGTGCATTGTTGTGAAGGTGTCAGATCCCCTGCAAGTGGATCTTCAGACAGTTGTGAACTGCCATGTGGGTGCTGGGAATTGAACCCGGGTCCTCTGGAAGAGCAGTCAGTGCTCTTAACCACTGAGCCATCTCTCCAGCCCCCCCTTTTATTTTAGATTTATTTATTTAGTTTACAGTGTTCTGTCTGCATGTGTGCCTGCAGGCCAGAAGAGGGCACCAGATCTCATTACAGATGGCTGTGAGCCACCATGTGGTTGCTGGGAATTGAACTCAGGACCTCTGGAAGAACTATCAGTGCTCCCAACCTCTAAGCCATCTCTCCAGCCCCCAAAAAACCCTGTCTTTGAAGAAGAAGTGGATGAAGGCTTCTCCTGGGACTGGCTCTGCAGTGGCCTTTTCTTAGAGGTCAGGCCAGGAGGCTGAGCACTGCCTATGGAATCAGCCCTTGGGATGTAGATGATGGAGGATCAGGATTCAAGGGAGTTCCAGGACAATCTGTGCTATTTGAGGCCAAGTCTCAAAACAAGCAAACAAAACCAATGACAAGGGATTGAGTTTGCTCTGTTCACACGGTGCTTCCTCATTGTACGTGAAGCGTGAGTTCAAGTCCTAGCATTGTTCACACCTGCAATTCCATCACGCTGGAAACAGCAGCAGAATTAGAAGTTCAAGGTGGGTTGGTGGTGGCCATGCCTTTAAACCCAGCACTCAGGAGACAAAGACAGGCAGATTTCTGAGTTTGAGACCAGCCTGGTCTACAGAGCGAGCTCCGGGACAGCCAGGGCTACGCAGAGAAACCTTGGCTCAACAACAGCAACAATATCAAGTTCAGGTCATTTTTTGACTATCTAGGAAGTCAAGCAGCCTGGACTCCCTGAGACCCTGTAGAGATGCCCCTGGCAAGAACACGGTCTTGGCTGCCACAGCCAGAGATGCCAAAAAACAAACAAACAAACAAACAAAAAAAACCCTCTGCAATCCCCACTGGGCCTATGGGCTGGAAGTTCCCCACAGAAGTCCTGGTAAGCGAAAGGAGAGAAGGGGTCTTTGATGCTGGGCAGAGACATCCTCAGCAAGCGAGTTCAAGGTGGAGATGGGGCTTCTCATCCTTCCTTTCTCTCAGGGGGGCACCTGTCGACACACAGACTGCACAGACCCCCATGTCCAAGCTGCCTTGAACTCCTCTTTGGGAGTCAGATGACCAAGGCTGGAACCAAATATCTGTCTGGGTTCTGAATTTAAGGGCATAAGGTGAACTTTGTCCTCGGTGATATTTATGTAGCCCAGGCTATCCTCGAATCACTATGAAACCAAGGATGATCCTTGAATTTCTGATTCTCCTGCCTCTACTTCTTGAATGTTGAAATTTGAAGTGTGTACCACCGTACCTGTCTTGTTCTTTCGTGTTTTTGTTTTTTGTTTTGTTTTTCAAGAAAGGGTCTCACTATGTGGCTCTGACTGTTCTAGAACTCACTATGTAAACCAGGCTAGCCTCAAACTCACCAAGATCCACCTGCCTTTGCTCCTCAGTGCTGGAATTAAAGGCATGTGCCACCACACCTGGCTCTGGTTTGGGATTTTGTTGTCTTGCATGAGACAGGGTCTCACCTAGGCCAGTCTATATCTCTGCCTCCATTTCCCCTATTCTGAATTACAGTTGTGAATCACCATGCCTGGTTGTTAGTAGGTGGGTTCCACTGCTGTAGACTAGACAGGAAGTCCCCTAAGCCAGTCAGGAGCAGCCACCTCCCTTCAGTCTAGGTTTGTGGAAGACTGAGAGGGTGGGGACAGAGCTGGGAATGTCTCCAGGTTCCCAACTGCAGCTGATGCTCAACTAAGGACCAGTCTGGCAGACCCAATCACTAAGGATCCTTGCCCTTGACTACTAGAGCCCGGTGATGGCACAGAACCACAGCTAGGAAATGGGACAGGGTCGCCCTTCGCCCCCTCCTCCCTTCGCCCCTTCCCCCTGCGAAGCGCTAAGAACCTTGGTGCTCGGGCTGCTCAGAGAAGATGCGGTGGAAGCGCTGCTGGCCAGGCTCAGGCTGCTCCGGGGGCGGTCCTGCTCCATCGGGAGCTCTGGGAGAAAGAGAAAGGGGCTGTGTCTCTCCGCTGACGGGGGCTGAGGACAGAGTTGGGGTCAGGGCTTGGAGGTCAGAGAATGCTGAGGAGAAAGAAACTGTTGTTTGAGGACTGGGGGGCTGGGGAGGTCATGGCCAGGGATCACATACCAAGAGAGTGCCAAGAGAGGTGGGCGGCCCTGGCAGCTGTGGGGAGGGGGCAGCTGTCTGCAGTCAGGCCTTAAGAATAGGGGCTCCTTTATTCCTGCCCACTGAACCCTGGCTAGGAATGTGACCCCCTCTTTGCGCAGGGAGTCTACTCCCTGCCTCCTTCAGGATGCCCTGGGCTACCTGTCCCTCTTTTCTCTCATGAACCCCCAAAGCATCTTTGTCAACTACCCAAGACAAGTCCTGAGACACCAGGAATGAGCATCCAGGCAAGCCCCTCCCAGCCCAGCCAGGGACTTACCCAGCTCTGGTGTCCCAGCACAGGATCTGCCACCTCACACACTGCCTCTCAGGGCTGTCTCTCCTCACCTGATGTCTGCTTCTCTCTCTCTCTCTCTCCCTCTCTCCTCTCCCTCTCTCTCTCCTCTCCCTCTCTCTCTCCCTCCCTCTCTCTCTCTCTCTCTCTCCTCTTCTCTGCCTATATCACCTTCCCTCTCCTTACCTTACAGCGCCTGTGTAACTCCCCACCCCTCCCGTCTTATCTCCCTCTAGTCCCTCTCTCCACGCTGTCTCTCTTTCTCACTAGCCAGACACATCTGTTTCCTTTCTTCCCTTTCAAGTGCTCTTCCTCACTTTCTCTCTTCCTCCCTCTCCCAGTTTCTCTTTCCTCTCTGCTGGGCTTTCCCTGTCTCTGGCAGCCGCCCACGCTGCTGCCTCCCCTCCCAATCCTGGTTGTCTCCGCCTCTTCTGGCCTCCCCACTGCAGCCTGACCCCTGGCTCAGCTGTCCCCACAGCTAAGGGAAGGAATTGGGCTCCCCAGCTCCTGGCTCCCCTAAACTGTTGCTGGGACTCCTCGATGTCTGGAGCAGAGACTTGAACCCCAGCACAGGTTTGCTGTTACTTCGGGCTCTGCGCTCCAGGCACCTCCTAGAGGGCTGTTCTGGGTCCTTTGAAGAATGGGGTCTCCAACTCCTGAAACCCTGGAAAATTGGGATACTTGCTAGTGGGTGCCTGGGAAGGTCTGAGCTGGAAGTCAGGATTCACAGACTGTACATCCATGGTCCACAGGTGTGGCCTTGACCAAATGAGTCGGTGATGGTCAGCACTGGTCCTGGAAGGAGGGGAGGTAGTCCCAGAGAACTAGGTTCTGGCAAGGACAGAGTTAAGCGACCAGTTTGAAATTTCTCCCTCAGATGAGACTGATAACCCTTTAGGAGGGAGGTATTGTACATTCTGAGGAATCTTTATTCTGCAGATCAGAGCTCAGAGTGTAATTCCCAGAGAGCATTGCCCAGCGTGTGTGAGGCCCTGGGATCCATCCCCGGAAACACCACACACCACAAACCAAACACACACCGACACATACACACACACACCACACACTAAACACACTCACACACATATGCACCACACACACACAGAGAGACACACACCAGGTAGGAAGAGGAAGGGAGGTTGGAACTGGGTCTCTGGATCTGGATCTGGGACTTAAACAGAGCTGCACCCCACCAGGGCACAGCCCAATCAGAATTTCAGATTGCACATGATTTGGGAGCAGTGGCAAATGCAGATGCCTGCCTGCGAAGGCAAGAGTCTGTTTGGCAGTGTTCTCCATGCAGCATGCAGCGTGGTCGCACTGCAGCCTCTGGGCGGGGAAAGCGGAGGTAGGGCTGCCGAGAGCTCCTGGATAGCCTGGGCTACAAAGGTAGAGTTCAACCCAGACCACATAGCCAGCTCCAGGCAATCCTGGAATACAAAATGGGTCCCCGTCAAAAGACAAACGAAACAAAGGAGACACAAACAAACCTTCAAAGAAGTAGGAAGAGAAAGCTCCATGAAGGCAGGCAGTAGGCTGGGTCACAGCTCCTCTGTGCGCAGCAGGGTCACCCAGATATCAAGGTTAGCCTGCGCTTACCTCGGGAGTTCCAGGGCAGTGTGGAGTGCATTGTGAAGGCCTGTCCCTAAACAGACAGACAGACCCACATGCCAAAACAACCAAGGGACTAGAAAGACGGCTCAGGGCTTGAGAAAGCACTTGCCTCTCTCCTCTCCCAGATTCATCTCCCAGAACATGGAGTTCACAGCCATTTCTAACTCTGTAAGTTCAAAAGCCATCTCTGGTCTCCATGTGTACCATATACAGACATAGTATGTGTGTGTGTATGTGTGTGTGTGTGTGTGTGTGTGTACATATATATGAATGCACGCATGCATACACACACACACACACACACACACATATATATGAAGGAAAACCTCTCATATAAAGTAAAAAAAATTATTTTGTTTTTTCTTTTTTGAGACTGGTTCTCATTATGTAGCCCTGGTTGTCCCGGAACTCACTATATAGCCCAGGCTGGGCTCCAACTCAGATCCTCTCCCTCTTGAGTGCAGAGATTAAAGGTATACTATCATGCTCCAAAAGATATTTTTTCCTGTGTAGACTTGACCAGTCTGGAACTTGCTATTTAGTTCAGACTGACCTTGAACTCATAGTGACCCTCCTTTCTCTGCCTCTTTAGTTTCTGGGATTCAGGCCATGCACTTCCACAGCTGGCATTTTATTATTATTAATTTTGGTTTTTTGAGACAGGGTTTCTCAGTAGCAATGAGCCTGTCCTGGAACCCACTCTGTAGACCAGGCTGGCCTCGAACTCACAGAGATCCGCCTACTTCTGCCTCCCCAGATTAAAGGCTTAAAGGCGTGCACCACCACCCCACCAGGCCAGCTGGCATTTTAAAAGTTGTTTTTTTTTTTTTTTTTAAAACCATGCTGTAAGTGAAAATGAAGAATCAAGTAATGGAGAATCTGCATGCTGCATGCCAGGATGTCATTGATAGAGCTAAAAGTGAGAATGGCCTACAGGATGAATGTTTAAATTCTACACATCATCCAGATGCCCTAAGCAAACCAGACTAAACTACGGTGATCAGTCAGCTGAAGGAGGCAAAATGCTGGAAGATGAGCTCATTGACTTCTCAGAGGGTCAGGGTGAGCCGGATGAAAGCTACAGCTCAGAAACAGGACAGCGGCATTTAAACCTAGTGTCTGTACACAGCCTTGTATTCTCCTTATGGACTCCCGCGGTCCTTCTCTGTCAAATGTTGTCAAAATTCTGAGAGTATTTAGAAGTGGAATGGAAACAAGAGAAGTTTTTCCAAAGATGTCATGAGAGGTTCCCTCCCAAAAGCCCCACAGCAGAGCAACTTCAGCGACTGTGGTGCACGCAGTGTGTGGAGAGCAACTTCGGCGATTGTGGCGCACACACACCGCAGTGTGTGGAGAGCTTTTCTGAGGGTCCAATGCTAAATTCTGAGCTCCCTATGAATTTGGTGAACTGGTTCCCTCCCCCGAGAATGAAAACAAAAAGAGAAGGAATCCGAAACATAATTCTGAAACTACAGGAAGAGCAGAGTGAAGAGAAAGCTGCTGAAGGGCACTTGGTCAGCAGAAGCATCCGCAGGGGAGGGGCAGGGCAGTGGGCCAGCAGTGTCTGAGGGACCAGGAGGCTGGGGCTGTAGCTTCAGAAATCACAGGGAGACAGTAAAGAGCTGAAGCCGTCACTACGCAGAGATTTGGGGAGGATCAATGCTGTAAAATATCACGTAAGTAATTTCCAAAGGAGTATGTATTAAGTAAAAGTCTGTAAATATGTTAATGAAGCTAATTTTTCCAACATTAATATTTTTTTCACTTTTAGGAAACCTTTACTATGTATTTTCTGTTAATAATACTAAAACTGCAACTTCTAAACACGAATACACTATAGGAGAAAAAAAGTGTTTTGTTTTTTTTAAAATAAATACATCTGGGCAGTGGTGGCGCACGCCATTAATCTCAGTACTGGGGAGGCAGAGACAGGCGGATCTCTGTGAGTTCGAGGCCAGCCTGGTCTACAAAGCAAGTTGCAGCCAGGGCCACACTGAGAAACCCTGTTTCGAAACACCAAGAAAAAAAAGAAAGAAAAAAAGGGGGGGGGGAGAGAGAAACAGACAAGCAAACAACCAAAAAAAAAAAAAACCCCACCAACACTGAGTGTTTTGCCTTCAAAAATCACACCTGTCTTGGGAGAAAAAAAAATGGCAAAGTGGTGGTGCATTTAGAAGAAAGCAGCAGGAGGATCACTGATTTCGAGGCCAGTCTCTGTCTCTCAAAAAAAAAAAAAAAACAAAACAAAAAGTAAAGACACTGGGTTGGAGAGCCCCGAGGAAGCTGGCCCGCGGGCTCAGCAGGCGGTCTGCCCGGAAGGCCGCCGTGACGTCACGAGGCCCGGAAAGTCCGCGAGAAGTGCGGTGTTGTTTTCCAGTTCCCACCTTTCCCAGGGACTTCCGAAGCCCCGCCTCCCGGTGACGTCAGCGCAGCTAGCGTCAGGCTATAAAAGCGCGGTTGACAGTTCCGCCCCAGATTGACCCTGTTCTCAACCGGTGAAGATTGCATGCGAGATCCCGCGCCACCCCGCATCCCTTTGCCGGGACACTCCTTGCGGCAGCCTGTGAGACCTCGCGTCCCAGAACCGGCACGCCTGAGGGCGACATGAACGCGTTGGCCTTGCGAGACCTCCGGACCCGCGACCGCTTCTGGCAGCCCAAACCGGCGCTCCTGCCCCCGGGGTGACGCGCAACCCGCCGGTGAGTGGGGTCTGGGGGAGGGAGCTGGGGAAATGCCAGATGCTTTGTTTGAGAAGAGAGCCAGGCCTGGAGGGTCTGAGTAAAGTTGAAGTAGGCTCTACGATTCAAGGGGAGGGGCCCGGCTGCTAGAGCTGCGGTGCTTCGGTAGAGCCGGCTAAAGGAAAGCACTCCGGGAGTGGCCTGGGCCAGAGAGTAGGCAGGAGAAGCTTTGGGGGGCGTGAATTATAGCATCTATAATTATTATATAATACATAATATAAATATATAAGCTGAGGGGAAAGGGGTCCTTAGAAGCCAGGCTCAAAGGTCTGAGGACGGGGAATCTTTGACGGGGGCTGAAGAAAGGGTTTAGGAGGGTGGGCTCTTGGTCTAATGATGTAGAACCGAGTGCCCAGTATGTCGGGTACTGAGAAGCAGGTGGCGGAGGTGGGTGTGAGCAGTGCTGTTAGGAATTTGAGGCATGGATTCTCGTGTTGGTACCGTGACTATTTATATTACCGTGACTCAGGGCTGTGGCATGATACTGTTTCTAGAGTGGCTTCTAAACAGTTCCCCCTTTTACAGCCCAGACACATGGCCCCAAGACCCCAGTATACCCTGCACTGGAGAGATGCCCACTCCTTCTACCTCCTGTCTCCACTGATGGGCTTCCTCAGCCGGGCTTGGAGCCGCCTGAGGGGCCCCGAAGGCCCAGAGCCCTGGCTGACAGAAACAGTAACAGGAGCAGATCAGATAGAAGCCAAGGCTCTGGTGACACCTCCCCTGGTCCCTGGGAACCTCCCTCTGGGGGACGCTGAAGAACGTGAAGCTCCTGGAGAGAGTACAGCAGCCCAGGGGCCTTCCTTTGATGTGCAAGCCCACAGTTCCCCTCCTGAAACGTGGGGACTTTCAAATGATGGATACAGTGAGAAGCAAGGACAGGATGGCCCTAGGGAGCAGCAGAGGGAACACACAGCTGGCCTGCCTATACTACTGTTCCCTAGCCTGCAAGGTGCTGATAAGAGCCTTGGGGAGGTGGTGGCTGGAGAAGAGGGAGGGACTGAGCTGGCTTATCCCACAACACACTGGGAGGGTGGTCCAGCTGAGGAGGAGGAAGAGGATGGAGAAGTGTCTGCTGCTTACATAGACCCAGGACACAAGCCCAGCCCTTCTGTGTATTGCCCAGGGGTGGCAGGACATCGAGCCACGGAGGAAAAAGGAACAGAAAAGAAAGCTGACCCCCCCAGGTCTCCTTTAGGCTCTTACTCCAGAGCCTGGGAGTACTGCTCTAGAGAGGGGCCTACGCAGGAGGGAGAAGGCAACCAAGAGCCACACGGGGCAGAGCAGGATCAGCCTCGTCAGAACACAGCTGCTGAGGAAGAGGGGCAAGCTGAAGCTGTCTGTAGTGGGAATGCTTTCCTGAAGGCCTGGGTGTGTCGGCCTGGAGAGGACACGGAGGGTGAGGACGACAGTGACTGGGGATCAGCTGGGGAAGAGGAAGGAGGCCAGGCCTTCCTGAAGGCCTGGGTGTGTCGGCCTGGAGAGGACACGGAAGATGAGGACGACGGTGACTGGGGATCAGATGGGGAAGACAGTGTAGCTCAGACCCGTGCCACCTCCCATACAAGTGCCTTCCTGAAGGCCTGGGTCTACTGCCCAGGAGAGGACACAGAAGAAGAGTGTGAAAATGTGGTCCCAGATGACTCAGGCAAGAGTCCCTGCCTTCAGGCCCAGGGTTGTCTACCTGGAGAGAAGACAGAGGGATGTGTGCCAGCAGAGCCCTCTCTTCAGGTGGCCTTCTATTTACCTGGAGAGAAGCCAGCAGCACCTTGGGCTGCTCCTAAGCTGCCCCTTCGACTGCAAAGGAGGCTCAGACTATTGAAAACCCCCACTCGGGATCAGGACCCTGCAGCTCCCCTGCGGACCAGAAAGGTGAGTGGGTTCGTAGCTCAGAGATTCACAGTCTAGTGCTGGGATTGCAATAGGATTCCACAACGCTTTTTATACAAAGGGCTTAGATTCCCAGTCGGGAGGAGGAGGGGCCGGGGACCTGAAAATCCCTAAGGAGGTGTGCTAGAGGCGGGGACTCCAAGGACCCATGTGTTGCAAGTTGTTACGTGGGAAGGCTGCGTTCACCCTGTTGCAATCTCCTGTAAGAGACAGGAGTGATGGTAGTTGTGGATCTGACATGTGCGAGTGAGTCAGAGGGACAGTCAAGAGGTGACTGTTCAAATACCAAGCGTTTTTGTGTGATTAATTTTTGTCTTGCCTCTGCCCATCTGTCCAGGTGCACTTCTCTGAGAAAGTCACAGTTCATTTTCTTGCTGTCTGGGCAGGACCAGCCCAGGCTGCCCGCCGTGGTCCCTGGGAGCAGCTCGCACGAGATCGGAGCCGCTTTGCTCGCCGCATTGCCCAGGCAGAGAAGGAGCTGGGTCCTTACCTCACCCCTGCCTTCCGGGCCAGAGCATGGGCTCGCCTTGGAACCCCACCTCTTCCTCTGGCCTCCACACCTTTTCCACACCCTGGGCTTTGTACCTCCTTAGGCCACGCCCTTGAGCCAAGCTCTGACCACACCCTCTCCCCTTCCCAGTGAAGCCCCTCCACCCAGCCTGACTTCGTGGGAGGCGAGGCTAAACCCGTATAGTTTTCTGTTATTTATTTTTTTATTGTGAAATAAAGCCTTTTGATTTATACTGATAAGTCTTAATTATGTATTGATAATATCCTGCTGGTGGAGCTTCAAGGGAGGCTAAAAATGAGTTTTGTGTCCAAACTGAAGTTTAAGACCAGCCTGATATACACAATGACGGTCTCAAAACACTGAGTTCTGTGCCCAGGCTGGGGTAAAGTGCCACAACTGATCCCAGCATTTGGAAGCTGTGGCAGGAGTCCCAGGCAGGCATAACCTATCCAGTGACGCGGCCTTAAAAAATAAAGGGACGGTGGGAGATACATGTACGACATGTGCAAAAGCCAGGCACCAAGGTGCATGCTTGTCATCCATTACTCCGGAGGTGGGAGCGGGAGGATCGGGTGTTCAAGGCTAGCCTCAGCTACGTTGTCCGGGACCAGAATGAGTATCAGAAAACTAAAAGACCGAGCGGTGGTGGCACTTGGGAGGCAGAGGCAGGCGGATCTCTGAGTTCGAGCCCAACCTGGTTTACAAGAGGTAGTTCCAGGCAGGGCGGTGGCAGCACACACCTTTAATCCCAGCACTTGGGAGGCAGAAGCGGGCGGATCTCTATGAGTTCGAGGCTAGCAAAGCCACAGAGAAACCCTGTCTCGAAAAAACAAAAACAAAAACAAAAAAAAAACAGGTAGTTCCAGGACAAGTAAGACTGTAACAGAAAAACCCTGTCTCGCCGGGCGGTGGTGGCGCACGCCTTTAATCCCAGCACTCGGGAGGCAGAGACAGGCAGATCTCCGTGATTTCGAGGCCAGCCTGGTCTACAAGAGCTAGTTCTAGGTCAGGCACCAAAAACTACAGAGAAACCCTGTCTCGAAAATCCAAAAAAAAAAGAGAGAGAAAAAGCAAAGAAAACCCCGTCTCGAACCCCCCCCCAAAAAAAAACATAAAAACTGCTGTGAAGCTTTCTCAAAACGCACACGACAGCTGGTGAGGGATGATATTTTATTCAGTTACTCACACGCCAGTTTCCCATCGAAACTAGATAAGCAGATTGCGAAGGCTTGGAGCGGGCAAAGAGGATATCGGAAATCCATAGTGAATATGTTTGGGGCTACGCGGCCGAACTGGAGCACCAGGTGGTCCGCTGATGAGCAAACCAGGAAATAGGACTTAAAGTCTAAAGCAGCCACGCGGCTGCACCCTGACCAGACTAGGACACTCAGGGAGCCCCATAGACTACAAGTCCCAAGAGACCTTGCGAAAGCGAGGCTCCCGCCCCGAACGCCCTCTTTCTGCCCCCAATTCCAGGTCTTGGGGTTGCTAAGAGCTCACGTTCATCGGGGTGCACAATCTGGAAGTTCTTGACCGAGGCCCGAGTGACGCGACCGTGAAAATTGAGCACGTAGGCGCCGCTCTCCTCGCTCCAAGATGGGGCTTTGTTCTGCAGTAGGAGCAGCCCGTGTCTAGCACCCTTTTGTAGGCGACTCAATATCGAATCCTGATCCTTAGGGATTCAACAGGGGCATCGTTTGTTAGCCTACCCGCCTATCTGTTGGTCCAGATGCACATATTTTATTTTATTTATTTATTTGAGACATGGTGTATATAGATTGCCAGATTTACCTTTTGTTTTTCTTTGTTTTTAGAGACAGGGCTTCTCTATTGTAACTAGCTCTGTAGACCAGGCTGGGACTGTAATTTTTTTTTCTTAGAAAATGGGTTTGAGAAAGCACTAAACAGAGTAACAATCACTGTCGTGGTTGTTATTACTCTCGCTGCGGCCCTCCTAGGGCCAACCCAATGTCTTAGGCATGAAATTCACTTTTTCTTTCTTTTTTTTTTCTTTCTAGACAGGGTTTTTCTAGAGCTTTGGAGCCTGTCCTGGAACTAGCTCTTATACACTAGGATGGCCTCAAACTCACAGGGATCCCCCTGCCTCCGCCTCCTGAGTGGTGGGATTAAAGGCGTGCGCCACCACCTGGCTTGTAATTGGTATTTTATGTTTTCATTTTGTATCTGGTCCTTGATGTTCACCATCTAATTTTGTTTATTGGTATGAATGGAAACAGCATTTTATCAGGATTGCGGTGATTTCTTGACGGTCAAGTTCAAACCACTGTTGTTAGTTACTTGATTCTTGTTTGTGAACTTTCAAGAACGCGTGAGCATGCAGAACAGACAGAAAAAGAGCTCTCTTTTACCTGAGCTTAGGAATTTCTTATTGCCTTTCCCATGGTGATTTCCGTATCTCCAATATTACGTGTATTGCTCCAGAGATAAATTTTATATAGACATTTATGCAAAAATTATTTACAACTTATGAACAGACATTCATAATCACATACAGGTCATTATGTATACTCTATTATGCATATGTTGTTATACAGAGTTTCAAAGTGGCCAAGCTTAAACTGTGGCGATGGCACATGCCTTTATCCCAGCACTCGGGAGGCAGAGACAATGGGTCACTGAGTTTGAGGCCAGCCTGGTCTACAGAATGAGTTCCAGGAGAGCCAGGGCTACAACAGAGAAGCCCTGTCTTAAAAAAAAGAAAATTATTTTTTGATTAAATGTAACATATATGTATGTCTGCATATGTGGATTGTGTGTGTGAATGCAGTTGTCTTCAAAGGCCAGAAGAGGGCATTAGGTCCCCTCAAGCTAGAGCTGGTACAACCCTTTGGATGTCAGTGTGGCGATTTCTCAGAAAATTAGGAAACAACCTTCCTCAAGACTCAATACCACTCTTTGGTATATATCCAAAGGATGATCAATAGTGCCACAAGGACATGTGCTCAACTATGTTCATAGCAGCTTTGTTTGTCATGGCCAGAAACTGGAAACAACCTAAATGCCCCTCGATCGAAGAATGGATAAAAAACAAAATGTGGTACATTTACACAATGGAGTACTACACAGCAGAAAAAAATAACGACAGCTTGAATTTTGCAGGGAAATGGATGGAGCTAGAAAACATTATTTTGAGTGAACTAACCCAGACACAGAAAGACAATTATCACATGTACTCACTCATAGGTGGTTTTTAAACATAAAGCAATGAAAGCCAGCCTACAAACCACAATCCCAGAGAACTTAGACAACAATACAGACACTAAGAGAGACTTACATAGATCTAATCTACATGGGAAGTAGAAAGTATAAAAAGACAAGATCTCGCCAGGCGGTGATGGTGAACGCCTTTAATCCCAGCACTCAGGAGGTAGAGGCCAGCCTGGTCTACAAGAGCTAGCTCCAGGACAGGCTCCAAAGCTACAAAGAAACCCTGTCTTGAAAAACCAAAAAAAAAAAAAAAAAAAAAAGACAAGATCTCTTGAGTAAATTGGGAGCACGGGGACCTTGGCGGAGGACTGAAGGGAGAGAGGAGATGCAGGGAGGGGAGCAGAGAAAAATGTTGAGTTCAATAAATATCATGGAAAAAGTAAAAAATAAAAAAAATTAAAGTGAATTGGCAGGCAGGAAAAAATAAAATAAAGGTGTGTGTCACCACTGCGTGGAGGACCAGGGTTTCATTTCCAGCTCCACGTGGCAGTTCACAACTGTAACTCCAGTTCCAGGGGGCCTGACACCTTTGTACCAATGCACATAAAATAAAGTTAAATAAATTAAAAAAAAAACTTTAAAAAAAACCCAACTGAACCATCTCGTCAGTCCCAGACCCAGAATTTTTGAGTCTCTAGTCTTTCCTGCCTGAGTTGGGACCCTGACAAGGTCAAGCTTCACATAGGACCTGCAAACCATTGCCCCACCCCAAGGTTCCCTAACCTGTTCTCCTCTCTTAGTGCTGTGATTTCCAGCCTAAAGACTCACACTCTGTGGCTGAACTCGCATCCTCTGCTTCCGGCTGTCCATTCCTGGAAGGATCACAGTCATTTTGCGAGGCCCCCGGAATCCCAGGACATTGGTCTCCTGGGAGGATTAATTAATTAATTAATTAATTAATTAATTAACTAACTAGTTAATTAATTAATTAATTAGATTGTGTTCCAGCTGGTCCAGCTCCTTATGCTTTCTGACCTATTGGCACCCTCATTTCTGCCCCTGCCAGTATACTTACATAACATACAACTCCCAGCTCCTCTCTGATCAGGGTATTGTCTGGGATCCAGTAGTTCCGCTCAGGATTCACGCCGTTATCAAAGATGGTATATTTCGTACCCAACACATTGGATCTGCCCCAGGAGGGCAGTGGACAGAGTAATAATAACCATGACAGTGATTGTTATTCTGTGTTAAGTGTTTCTCCTACCCATCTTCTAAGGAAAATAAAAAAATCACAGTCCCAGCCCTCTGATTCCTTGGTGACATTCTAGCATCCTACGTCGACTACTGAGAACCCTCGTCCACCTATGAAGCAAGAACTCAACACACGCTAGACCTCTTTCCCCACAGGAACTGAGGGGTTCCAGCCCTCTACCTATCAAAACCCTAAATATATTAAATGCCAGCCTGTATTCATGGTACCCAAAGCTTTCATGTTTTTTTCTTTTCTAGCTATGGAAATAAAATCTGCAGAACTACAAAACCCATCAGACTTTGGTGCAGGTCCAGTTTAGTGCATTGTGGCCTGCTGGGAAATGTAGTCCATTTGCCTGTCTTTCTCGTGACTTCCTGCCATCTGTTGCCTCACCCACATGCTAGGAGTGCCACAAACCAAGAAGGCTTCACCTACCTAACTTTACCTACAAAGTTGTTCCCGTTGCGAGACATGTCTTTGGGGTCCAGGGAGATGAGATAATTTGAGGTCTTGCTTCTTTTCCTTCTCCGCCCTGCCAGAAGGAAATGCTGCAGACCAGACCAGAGAAGACACTTCAGGACTGACCTTTGACACCTGCTATAGCCAGGGTCCTGAACACAGCTCTGAACCCAAACGACTCTCTCTGGAGGAGGTGGAGGCCACACTTGGGAGAAGACTGGTCAGATGGAGAGGGACCTGGCTTAGCTAGAGAATGGAACTACTTTGAAGGGCCTAGTTTATTCCAGGATTGGTGGCATTTGGCCAAGAAGACTCAGTTGGGAGGCCAAAGGGACTCATTCATCTCAAGGGGAAGGGAGGTGTGGTAGATATGAACTAACTCTGGAATGGATAAGGCTTGGTTATAGGGTAGGGAGGACCTAAACTAACACGTTCTAAAAAGTTTGGCAGATGGAGGTGGGCAGGGCTTGGAGCTGACAAGTCCTACCCATGAGACACAGGCCTGAGTCCAAAATAAGTAAATAATTGCTGAAAGGGTCTCACGTTGTTGGCCTGGCTGCTCTGGAATTCATGATTTAGAAAGGGCTGCCTTCCTCTGTTTACCAACTGTGGGGGATTAGAGGATCCACCACCACCTGGCTCTGTTTTTTGGTTTTTGGGTTTTTTTTTTTTTTTTTTTTTTCGTTTTTCGAGACAGGGTTTCTCTGTAGCTTTGGAGCCTGTCCTGGAACTAGCTCTTGTAGACCAGGCTGGTCTCAAACTCACAGAGATCTGCCTGCCTCTGCCTCCCAAGTGCTGGGATTAAAAGTGTGCACCACCACTGCCCGGCTTTTAGTTTTTTCAAACAGTGTCTCATTAGGCCAGGAGGCTGGCCTCGAACTCATCCTTTCCGTGCAAGGCCGTCCTTACTGCCCTGATCCTCCCTGCCATAATTCCCAAGGATTATTAGGATTAGAGTTTTATGCCACCACATCTGGCTCCAGAAATTTTTAACCTTGTCCAAAAAGGGGAGGGACATGCCCCTCGAAGTTGGGGTTTGTTTCCTTCTTGTCTGTCCCCTCCAGTGTGAAGCCTCCCACCGCCGGGGCTGAAGCGTACAGCCACCCCGTCGTCCGCCTCCAGGTAGAGGTAGTAGGAGGGGAACATGCTCTTGTCCATGCCGTGCTTGTTGCGGACAATGCGACACTGCACCATGTGCTCTCGGGGTGCGGGTAGCAGCACGTAGGCCTCCATGTCCTCCCCGAGCCGAGGGCCTGGCGTGCGGGGCAGGGAACAGGTCATGTTCCAAGGATTGTGGTTACTTGTATCACCATTGCCTTGCAAGACCTTGGGCGCCAGTGGGGCGTTGTTTGTCCCTGTAGACTCTGAAGCCTCTTTCTTCTCCAGGTCTTCATCCTAGCTCGAGCACAAATCAGAAGTGGAGGGACAGTCAGGCTGACCACGCAGACTGATTGGCTACTCCAGCTAAAGGTGACCCTTGAAGACCCAGGGCTTCTTGTTAGTCAAGCATGGCCGCTAACCCACCCAACCTCGCTGGCACATCTGTTCATTGGTCAAACTCGCAACTTCATCAGCTCCACCGACCTACTGGATAATCTGCGTGAGGTCCTTCTCTAGGACATATAAACCCAGAGTACCTGCCAGAACATGCCAGTGAGGTCTCCGGGCACTGCTGCATGGTAGCAGCCCTGCCTAGAATCCCCCAGTGAGGGGCTCAGGTGTCGCTCAGTGGTAAGAGCAGGCATGTAGTCATGTGGACTACAAAATAACCCTTTCAAATCATGCTTTGTAGTCTCCATTAGTAGTTCATCTGTTCATGGGTATTTTTTTTTAGGGCAGGGAGTCTTTTTTTTTTTTTTTTTTTTGGTTTATCGAGACAGGGTTTCTCTTTTGCTTTGGAGCCTCTCCTGTAACTCATTCTGTAGACCAGGCTGACCTCGAACTCAGAGATCTACTTGTCTCTGCCTCCCAAGTGCTGGGATTCACCAGATTGGCCTTGAGCTCTCAGACTGCAGGAAATGCAAGCGTGCAGCACAGAGCACAGGCTTTCACCTTGTTGCTACTTCAACTAGTCAACTTATCCGGTAGACTGGGCTGCAGGCTTTTAGTACTGCCCTACCCTGATGCTGGAGGCTGGTGGGCTTGCCTCTGTATTCTTTCTCGCTGTGCTCTCTCCCACCACGCAGGATGCCGAGTCAGAGTCCACTGCAGCAGCTGGGGCCAGGCTGGGTGCCTTGTGTTCCACTGAGGCATCCTTGGATTCCACCTCTTCCTCTTCACTGATCCCTAGGGGGTAGAAGCAGTGGCAGGTCAGGACACAGGCTTCCGGGTTAAAGGAGGGGGTCAGCACTGTCAGCTAGCTAGAGCAAGAACTCAAGTGCTCAGCTGCCTTGCCTGTCTCTTCCGCTGACCACACTCTGAGCACTTCATATGCACGTGGAACCTGCAAGGACTAAGACCGACCTCCTGATCTCCCCGAGGATGCACAGGGAGAGGCCAGAGTCAGTGTCTCACTGTGTGACTCTGGCTAGCCCGAAACTAGATTTCTAGACTGGTCTTGCTTTGAACAGAGATCCACTTGCCTTTGTCTCCAGTGTTGGAATTAAAGAAATGTGTCTGTCAAAATTCCTGGCCAAAAGTAAATGAATAAATAAGCTTTCATTAAAAAAAAAGAAAAAGAAAAAAACCAAATAAGTTGAGGGACTGGAGAAATAGATTAACAGTCAAGGGCACATTAGGGCACATTCTACTTTTTTTTTTTTTAAATAGGTGTTAGGAAGTTGGGTCTTCTGTAAGATTTTGTTTGCTAGTGGTTGTTTTCTTCTTTCTTATGTATACAATATTCTGTCTCTGTGTGTGTCTACAGGCCAGAAGAGGGCACAAGACTCATTACAGATGGTTGTGAGCCACCATGTGGGTGCTGGGAATCGAACCCAGGTCCTCTGGAAGAGCAGCCAGTGCTCTTAACCACTGAGCCACCTCTCCAGCCCCACATTCTGCTCTTGTAGAGAAACAGAGTTCAGTTCCCAGCGCTCAAGTCTGATGGTTCACAAATGCATCTAACTCCAGCTTCAGTGGGTCTGACACCCTCTTCTGGCCTCTGTAGGAACTGCACTCACATTCACAAACACACAGATGCACATACGCATAACCAAAAAGAATTAAAATAAATAATCTGAGCCAGGCATGGTGGTGCATTCCTTTATTCCCAGAATTTGGGAGGCAGAGGCAGGTGGATCTCTGAGTTTGAGACCAACCTAGTCTACAGAGGAAGTGACAGCCAGGTCTACAAAGAGAAACCCTGTCTTGAAAAATAATAATAATAATAATTAATAATTTGGATGTGGCACAACATACCTTTAATCCCAGAACACAAGGAGGCAGAAACCAGTGGATCTATGTGAATTCAAGGCCAGCCAGGGATACATAGAGATTGACCCTCCCAAAATTAGTTAAGATAAATACGTCTGATGTGGTGATGAATTGGGAGACCCATGAGTTATGATATCTCATATATAAGCTGTTAACCAAAATGCCGGGCAGTGGTGGTGCACACCTTTAATCTCTGTGAGTTCGAGGCCAGCCTGGTCTATAAGAGCTAGCTCCAGGACAGGCTCCAAAGCTACAGAGAAACCCTGTCTCAGAAAAAAAAAAAAAAAAAAATCTGAAGACAACTTGTCATGTGAACCAAGAACCACATTTCGCTTCCCTGTCCTGTAATTACCAGGTCCTGGGGAGGCTAACCAGCCCCTGCGACGGTTTGCCATATGTGTCTTGGGAGGTGGGGGGATGGCAGGGATGTCCTCCATGCTCACTTCCTCCACATCTGAATCTGAGCTGTCTGGGAGCCAGCATAGATGGTGGAATGCAGAACCATTGCCCCGAGTATATACTAGAGAAAAAGGAGTTTCAGATTTAGGGTCCTTTGGTGCAAGAGGAGGAGGCTCCAGACCTGACCCCATGTCAGGAGACAAAGGGTGGAATCCCAAGCTTCTAAGGCACATGCTCTAAATATCGGTGGCCCAAAGTTACCTGCTCCTCTGGGTGACAATAGGGGGGCTCGCTCGCCACTACCATCTCCACCATAGTTCATGGTGGCTAAGGCACTGTGGGCGCCGGAGGGCAGATGTGCCTGTGGTATGTTCTTCTGGAGGAGAGGACTCCCAGCGCCTGGGGAAAAGTGCAAAGCAGCCCGTTTAAAAAGGGTCTCCCGAGGAAGGTAGGAGGACAGACTCAAATCCTGCACTGCATAGCCAGATACAGGATAGCCTGTGCTGCAGCATGAGATGCATGCATCACCTCCCAAAATCCCAAACAAAACTCAGGAAAGCACATGTCACCCTAGGTTTTGATCCTTAGTACCACAAAAAAAAAAAAAAAAAAAAAAAGTGAAATCCTGCTCTACCAGCAGAATTTCTGTCTTTGGGGAGTCCGGGTTCCCTCACACTCTATTAGGTTTTGGGTCTGGCCCTCTGGCTCTAAACTCTACCGGGAACTGTCAAAAGACCAGGTAATCTCAAGGGCCCAGTTTTATTGGAATGGCTCCTAAGAAACCCACAGCCCAAGCAATCTTCTGGCCTGGGATGGACGAGGTCCCAGCCCTGTTCCCTCATAAAGCCCCACACTTAAATTCAGCCCCAATCCTCTACCATAAACTCCCTACTCTGATGCAATCAGGCCCCACCAGTCCTGAAATCTATAGGGCAGTCCCTCCAGCAGCCAGCACCATCCACCAAGTTCCCGCCCTAGGGCTCACTAGGCTCCACCCTCCAACGTTCAATAAGTCCCACTGAAATCCCTCCCATCAGACCAAGTCCCCAGCCGCTGTCACTCTGGAAGCGATCTTCCCCACGCCTTGGTCGCCTGTGCCTCAGGGAAGCATCAGGATTGGCCTGAACCAGGAGGGGTTCCTGGCGCTTCCTGCGCTGTTTCTTCTCAAATAGCTGCCGCTGTAGGAACAAGAGAGGTGTGTGGTGGGGACAGAAACCAGAGAGGTGGACAGGGGTGAGATTGGCCTGACAGAGTGCAAGTACCCTTTCTCCGTTGGGGTCCCAGATACCCAGTCCCTCAGTCTCTCTAGTACTTTCCGGTAGGATCAGATCTACCTCCAACTCCTCTTCCAAGAACTAGGAATCCAGCCCTCTAGAACTTTTTTTAAATTTATTTATTTATTTTTATTTTGTTTGCATTGGTGTTTTGCCTGCATGTATGTCTTTGTAAGGTTATCAGATCTTGGAGTTACAGACAGTTGTGAGCCACCTTGCGGGTGCTGAGAATTGAACCCAGCTGCTCTGGAAGAGCAGTCAGTGCTCTTAACCGCTGAGCCTTCTCTCCAGCTCCCAAGAACTTTCGCTCCTTAAACATTTCATCAGCCTGGGCTGCCATCCTAGCAGAGGCATGAGGACCGCAATAGCCAACCCTGCCTAGACACTTCAGTGAGACCCTGTTTCAAAATACAATGACAAGTAGAAAGAGAGACTCACATCTGTAGTAAGAGGATAGGAGTAAGAACGAGGTGAGCACAGGCTGCAGAGTGGCTCATCAGAGCCTGAGGAGCGATGGCTCAGTGGGGAAAGGGGCTCGCTATTCCATCAAGCCTGACTACCTGAGTTCTTGCCCCAGGAGCTACACTGACAAAGGAGAGAACCCGCTCCTGCAAGTTGTCTCCACATACGTGCCATGGCGTGTGTGTGCTCTACCCCAGAATAAATTTAGTTTAAAACAAAACAAAAGGAGCACAACGGCTCACAGCTGTAATTCCAGGGCCAAGATGCAAGCTGGAGAGCAGCCTGGGCTAGGCAGCAAGGTCTTGTTTCAAAATAAAACCCAATTCCTACTTTCTCTTTTCCTAATTTGAGAACCTGAAGTTCAGAAAAAACGAACATGGGATTGGGGGCTCTGAGCAACCTCAGGGAAGGTTGGGAAGATGAAGAGTGGGATTCCCGCCCATACCTGTTGTTCCAGCTTCTGCAGCCTTACACCCGAGAATTCATCCTCCAAGGTCCTGAGAGAAACACAGGCTTTGTCTGTGCAAGAGCCCCTCCCCTTGGCCTATTTGGATTCTGAGCACCAGTGATGTCATAGTAGTTGCAGGACAGGAGCTTTCTAGGTCAGATATGATGCCCTTTCTTCCAGCCCCTCCCCCTTTAGGACTCAAACAGAGACCCGCAGGCTCTAGCTATCTTGGGAGACTCAAGAGTCCAGTTCCCAAGCTCCTTTCATCTGGCCGACCTAAGCACCTTGGCCGGTATGCCTTTCAAAGGGAGGCAGGAGTCCAGGTCTCCCGCACCTTCCCACAGAGTTGATGGTGGTGAGCCTGAAGACAAAGCTTGAGCCCAGAGATGTGCGCACCCCTGTCGCGCGCGCATCGACGTTCTCCCTCCCCACCCTCTGCCCATTAGGCTTCCCCACTCACTCTTTCTTCCATGGTTCATTTTCCTGAGACGTTCTAGAGAATTAAGAAGGCATAATCAAGATCTAGATCCCATATCTCAATAGAGACCACCCTCCAATATCTGACATCTGCCTTCATTATTCTTTTGAACCCTGACAACCCAAATCCCAATTCCCGCCTGAGACTAAGTTGCCTGTGTCGAGCTTTAAGCACTATTGAGAACACAAAAATCCACTTTTCTACCAAGTACATAAGGCTTGTCCTGCTTCTAAGTATTGGGACTCGGGGCTTAGGGTCACAAGTCCCAAACCCTCAACCTCCACTTGTTTGGAATCCCAGGGGTGCCCACCCCTCTCTAGCGCCAGTTTGGAGATTGCCGCGATGCTAGAACTCTAAACATAGCTGGGACACTCTCGGAAAAGGAGATTCCCACAGGGACTTGCCCTCTTCTTGGCCCCTCACGGTCCATATCCAACAGAGTAAGGCCTCCAGGCCACTGAAGCAGACAGATCCCTTGTTCTGGGGGTTCTGAATTGGAACCACAAGCCAACGTTCCTTAAAGGGACCCAAGAGTATCTACCTAGCAATATAGTTCTACATATAGAGCATTTAAGAAATTGATAAGGTCAAGGCCTAGTGTCTTATGCCTGTAATTTCAGCACTGGGGAAGTGGAGACAAGAGGGCAGGGAAATCAAAACATTCCTTCTCTATAAGCGCTCCTATCTCTTCGAGGTCAGATTGGCAGGTATAAAGCCATTTCTCAAAAAAGAGGGGTTGGGAGTCTGGGAGTTGTGGTATTTTAATTTCAGCGCTTGGGAGTCAGAGGCACGGCTATCTCTGTGACCCTGAGGCCAGCCTGGTCTACACAGAGTTCCAGCTAGGGTTACATAGTGAGACCCTGTCTAAAAAGTAATGATAATATACTATGCAGTTGCGTGCCACTAAACTTGCAGGAACTTGTGGAGCGAAAATAAATGAGAAAACTACAATTCCCAGGAGACACAGCGGCAAGATGTCCGCAAAAGTTGCCCTCCCCACCCCCACCCGCATGCAGGGTTTTGACTTTTATTTGAAAACGACGCAGGAAATGTCACGTTGAAGAATGTAAGCTTCCAAGAAAGCAGAAATTTTCTAAAGTAAGGGAACGTCATCGTAAAGAGGCGAGGCTGCAAACGCGGGCGGAAGCTCGGAGCCAGCGTGGACCAATCAGCAACCTGGGGGCGGGTCTTCTGCGTGTGGAAAAGTGGGCGTGACTTAGGAGGGAAATCACCAAAAACCAGGCGGAGGTCCCAGCGTGGGAAAACGCCTTCCGCGCTAGGAGAGGTGAGGGGCGTTCGGTACCGGAGGGCTGCAGCTCGCGGTATTCAGGGTTCCGGGTCTCGGTAGTCCGGTGAGAAGGGGAGCCTAGGGGCCTGGGATCTCGGTCCAGGGTAGGATTCCCTGCTTTGAAGGAACCAGGATGAAGGTCTACGGACTGCGCTGTAGGAAAAGGAGGCTGGAGGCCTGGCATCCTGGGTTCCAGGTGACGAAACGCTTGGAGTCTTCATTTTTGCAAATGGAGATGGCTCTGAGGATGGCGTGCACACTCGTTTGCCTAGCCGGATACGGGGTTGGGACATCCTTAGCCGGGATAGTAATGCGCGCCTACAAGTCGCTTGGAAGGGAGAGGCAGGAGAATCAAGAATTCAAAACCAACCGAGGCTACTTAAACCTGTCTCAAAAAACCGTAGCAAAACAACAAAAAGCCATTCTCCGTCTCTCATCACAGACAAGCCACGATGCCTACCTCTGTGCCTCGCGGGGTCCCTTTCCTTCTCCTACCACCCCTACTGATGCTGTCCGCTGTGCTGGCTGTGCCCCTGGACCGCGCGGCACCCCATCAGGAGGAAAGCCAGGCCACCGAGAGCCCGGTGAGTAGCCCTGCCCTGTGCTCCTGCGTGTTCGCGATGGTGCAGTGCTTGCCAGTGAGAACTCCAGGGATCCCGTTGAAGACGCTGAGGCTTGTGGTTTACCTGCCTTCCTTTGCAGTAGTGTGTTGGTGAAACAAGCAGAACTGAGAACCCTCGGTCATTAAGATATGGAAGAGAGATCTCAAATGAAAACCTGTGTCATTCTCTCACCTAAACCTCTCTGATCGTTAAGATCCTCCTTTAATGAGAAATGTAGAAAATCAAAAAAGACTACATTTCCCAGTAGCACCGTAGGCAATTGGCTACTATTACCTAGCAGCGGTATTCCTGCTTCAAAGAGCTCATGGGAGGTGTAGTTTAAATGAGAAAAGGACGAGGAACTGCTGATTGGCTCCAACAAATGTCTATTGAACCCTGTGAAACCTTTGCTCTTAGGAGAGTTGGAACTTTCAAAGCCCAGGCACCTGGTTTTTGACCTAGTTCTTCCTAGCACTCTCCCTGGCAGTGTTAGCTGGTGCTGCCTCCTGAGACAGGTGGTTCCAAGCTCCTGCATGGCATGGCCTCCTCTCAGGTGTTAGTACTGTGCTCTGAGGTGGGATGGAAGAGAACCGACAGGCTGGGCGATGGTCACTGCAGCTGAATATGCGGAGAGAGTGTCCTGGTGGAGCTCTGCAGATACCCAGAGAAAGGGGAAGTAAATGCTGTGCTTCTGAGTGAGCATTCTGAAAAGTGGCGGTTCAGCAGCGAAGATCTGCCACCAGCTGCACTTTGGGAGGGGCTTCTGGCCTGGAAATGTGTCCCTCCTTAGAAGATGGCCTTAATTCCTAACCCTAGTGTGTCTTCAGGTGAATCAGCGTTCTTAGTCATATGACTGACAGGTCTAGTTGAGTGAAGTCTTCCCCTCCTCCCGAGACAGGTTTTCTCTGTGTATCCCTAGAACTCACTCTGTAGACCAGGCTGGCCTCAAACTCAGAGATCCGGCTGCCTCTGCCTCCAGAGTACTGGGATTAAAGGGGTGCGCCACCACCGCCCGGCCAGATTCTATTTTTTAGACCAGGAGGAAGTAGCTTCCTTACTGGTCCTCAGCAGAGCCCTGCTGTCTCCACCGTCCTTTTCACACATTGTTTTAAATGTTAAGGATGTGTAAAGCTGGCTATGAAGGAGGGCTCTATCTTCAGTGACCCCTAAACCTGCCTGTGCTGTCTAACATTCCCACATGGAGAGTTGAGACCCTAAGACCATTTAGATTTCAGTGTTGACGTGTTTAGGTTAGGTTAGTGTTGAGTTGATCTGACTACTTACAGCTGAAGTGGGTTCCACTCATGATGACTTTCAGGCCTTAGAGTAAAAGGAACCGGTTAGATGGCATTAGACTGTTGTAGACTCATCTGAAGATAAACCAACTGTAAAGGACCAGAGACAGAATTAAGATAGCAGCTCAGTATAAAATATCCAAAGTTTAATAAACTCACTGTCTAGACTATAATAGACACGAACCATTTCTACCATGAAGATCCCATAGAATTAATTCCACAGCTGTTTCTCCAAAACATGGTGGGTCCAATAAGTTGCTCAGTTGGTTAAAGGTACTGTCTTGCCAAGTCTGGCTGTGTCTAATCCCTAGGGCCCAGATGCTGACAGGAGAGAATCAGTGCTGCAAGGTGTTCTCTGATTTCCACTCACACTGACACACACACACACACTCACGGGAGGCAGAGGCAGGCTGATCTCTGTGAGTTTAAGGACAGCCTGGTCTATAGAGTAAGCTCTGGACAGTCAGGGATGTTACACAGAGAAACCCTGTCTCGAAAAACCAAACTAAAACAGAAAAACAAAAAACTTAAATTGCCAGTTATTGGCCAATCCTTTTTGTTGTTGTTTTTTGAGACAGGGTTTCTCTGTGTAAGAGCCCTAGCTATCCTGGAACTAGCTCTTGTAGACCAGGCTGGCCTCCAACTGACTCTTTTAACTCAGGTCCCCATGCTCATGCAGAAAGCATTTCCCCCCTTAGTCTTCTCTTCAGCTCCCCCATGTGATCTTCGTTGCTTGTGTGCCATAGCACCTCCCAGGAGGTTGGGACTGGACTGGCTGGCTCTAGAGTCCTCAGCCACTAAAGCAGGCCTCCAGTTTGTGTGGTGGGTACATCAGCTGCAACTTAGAAGCTGAGCTGTGGTCCTGGCTGGGGAAAGAAACTTAGAAGGATAGGCAGGTGTTGCTATGTCTGCCCTTGTCCCTCAGGACACAGGCCTGTACTACCACCGGTACCTCCAGGAGGTTATTAATGTGCTGGAGACAGACGGGCACTTCCGGGAGAAGTTACAAGCTGCCAACGCCGAGGACATCAAGGTGCTCTAGGCATAGGCTATGGGGGAGGATGTGCTCAAGGGAATTCTCGGGGTCACAGCTGGGAAGGAGTCTGGGGACCCCAAAGACGTGTTTAAGCATAGAGATGAGTCCTCAGCTCTACCGCTCACGAGCTATGGAGCCCCAGTTTTCCGTCTGCTAAGAGGTAGCCCGGTGCCCTTGAGTTCTTATCTGCCTCATCCAATGACTTCTGCCTTAGCTAGTTTCGCTTGGCTGTGTGGAAGTACTTGACAAAAGCAAGGTCAGGAAGTATTTGCCCTTGTCCACAGTTTAGGCGCCATCCCTCCGTAGACAGGCATGGATCAGGAAGATGAGTCAGCGCTGTATTGTACCTACAGTCAAAGCAAACCCTTCTGCTTTTTTTTTATGGTTTATTTAACTTTATTTTTTATGTGCATTGGTGTGAAGGGGTCAGATCCCCCTGCAACTGGATCTTCAGACATTTGTGAGTTGCCATATGGGTGCTGGGAATTGAACCCGGGTCCTCTGGAAGAGCAGTCAGTGCTCTCAACCACTGAGCCATCTCTCCAGCTCCCCCTTCTGCTTTTTATGCAGCTCTGGAGCCCAGCTTGTGGGATAGTGCCATCGCCAGTTAGGGAGTGTCTTCCCACCTTAGTTACCCTGTCTAGAAACTCTGTCTTAGACATGCTCAAATGTTTGAACTCCAGATAATTCTAGATCTTGTCAAGTTGGCAGTCTTGAGCATCCCAGACAACAGATCTGGGTTGCAAAAGACGCCTTCTTGGTGCTTCAGGTGTTCCCTTGGGGATGATGGGCAGGTAGCGCTTCAGGCTTGTACCTAGCAGAGATACTGGCGAGCCCTGCGCTGTAAGCAGGAAAGACCAGGGTCAGCTCTGGTGGAGGAATACAGAGTCCAGGTGATATCAGACATGTCAGGCCCAGAGAGAGCAACGGGCTCGGTGCTCTGTGGGTGGGTGAAGGTGATGCCTGGAGATGCTTTTTAAGGGGGATGTACCATCTCTGTTGAATATTGGAAGACAGAACTGATTGGAAAGAGGTGGCAGGAGAGTCAGTAGCCCCATGTGCGAAGGTCCTCTGGTTGAGAACTGACATACTCGTGGGCACTGCCAGGCAGTACTGTTGGGTCTGAGGTGAGCAGGGCCTCTCTGCCAAGCTCAGGCTGCATCCTGGTCATGTGGGCTTCCGGGTACCAGGGCAGCCTGCAATAAAGGAAGACAAGAGCACAAAGGAGCTTCGGGGGTTTGAGTGTCTAGGGCAGAGAGGGGCTACCCAGCACGCCCCCTCCCGGCACCAGCCTGACTGGAGCACCTCCTCCCCTTTCCTGGAAGAGTGGAAAGCTGAGCCGAGAGCTAGACTTCGTCAGCCACCACGTGCGCACCAAGCTAGACGAACTCAAGCGACAGGAGGTATCAAGGCTGCGGATGCTGCTCAAGGCCAAGATGGACGCAAAGCAGGAGCCCAGTGAGTGTGGGTGAACGGCTGTGCACTGGGTGGATGGCGCTGTGGGCCCTCGAGAGAGCGTCTGGCAGTTAATCGGGAATTCTTTCTTGTCTTTCTGGCACATTTGCACACTGATATATTCTCTCTGCTTTTTCCCCCTTTTGTTTATTTCTGGGGATTTGTGGTGAGTTTGTCTTTTTTTGTTTTTGTTTTTCGAGGCAAGGTTTCTGTGTAGCTTTGGAGGTTGTCCTGGAACTTACACTGTAGACCAGCATGGCCTTGAACTCACAGAGATCTGCCTGTCTGCCTCCTGGATTTAAGGTGTGCGCCCCCACCACCCAGTGCGAGTTTGCTTTGCTGAGACAGGGTCTCATGCAGCCAGGCTAGCCTCAAACTTACGTAGCCAAGGATGACCTTGGACTCTTGATCCTTCTGCATCTACCTCTTGAGTACTAGTGTAGGCCACTACATATTGCTGCTTTTTCTTTTAAATATCTTTATTGAGCTATAATAGGGCCTGTGAGATGGGTAAAGACGCATGCCCCCAAGCCTGATGACCTGAGTTTGAACCCTGGAATCACAGGCTGGGAAGGAGAGAACCCACTCCACATAGTTGACCTCTGACCTTCACATGAATTCTGTGATATGTACCTGTATACACATGTGCTAAAGGCACCAGTAGCTCAAATGTCCACCAGCTGTGGGGTGGATATATAAAACATGATCTACACCATGGAACTTCACTCAGCCCTAAGAAAGGTAAGAGAAGCTGGCAGGCAGAACAACGGAAATAGGGTGCTGTACAAAGCCAGACACAGAAGGCAGTAAGCACGCGAAATGTTCCCAATAGCAAATCCACAGAGGTGCGATGGGGATGCATGGCTGCCAGTGGCTGGAGAGGGCAAAGGTGGTGCTAGCTAAGGGACAGGGTATGGCAGCGTTTGTACGCACTAAAACCATCAAATTGTATGCTTTAAATAGGTGGTTTGAGGCTTGGCAAATGGCTCAGCCAGTAAGGCACTTGCTGCCAAGGCTCAGTAGCAACTCGCTGGGAGACACGCGAGCTGAATGAGGCGTGCCCACTCTCGCTGCCACTACTACAGCAGCAAACTAACGGGAGCCGGTCACAAAGCACGGTACCAGGCTGCAGTGGCGAGCCTGGACTGGCATGGCTGTCCTCATAGTTATTGTTATTTTATTTATTTATTTATTATGTATACAATATTCCGTCTGTGTATATGCCTGCAGGCCAGAAGAGGGCACCAGACCTCATTACAGATGGTTGTGAGCCACCATGTGATTGCTGGGAATTGAACTCAGGACCTTTGGAAGAGCAGGCAATGCTCTTAACCGCTGAGCCATCTCTCCAGCCCGGTTATTGTTATTTGAAGCATCGGAGTCAGTGGAGGGCTCACCTCCGACACGTCCCAGACACTGTCCCAGGCCCATGTGCCATCCTCCTTGGCCCTCTGTGACTTTGCCCTTTGCACTCCTGCCCCGACTCAGGGTTTCTGACAGAGAAGCCATGTTGGGTGTTGTTTTGTCTGATCTTCCCTTACCCAGACTTGCAGGTGGACCACCTGAACCTCCTCAAGCAGTTTGAACACCTGGACCCTCAGAACCAGCACACATTCGAGGCTCGGGACCTAGAGCTGCTGATCCAGACGGTACGGGGAGGGTGAGCATGGCACCAGCCGAGATGCTCAGTGGGGAGGAGGAGGGAACTGAGTCGAGATGTGGGTCTGTGTCAGCTCTCCATGCCTTCCTGGTTCTCCACGTGAAAGCAGGTGACTAGGCTCCTGATGGAGTCTGTTCTCAGCATTGTAAGGTGCTCAGCAGCGCCTCGGGCTTTATCCACTAGATGCCTAAGACGTCTTCCTGGTGCAGCTGGCACTAACAGCTGTCCCTTGGTGCAGAGCCACCTGGTAGTGCATCTGTCCTCACAGAAACTGTGTCCATCTCTGCTTGCCGCAATGGTGACCAATTACAAACATAGTAGCTTGAGAAAGCATGGATTCCTAGTCTTATAAGATGTATTTTAGCCAGGAGATGGTGGCTCACGCCTTTAATCCCAGCACTCGGGAGGAAGAGGCAGGTGGATCTCTGTGAGTTCAAGGCCAGCCTGGTCTAAAGAGCAAGATCCAGGAGAGGCTTCAAAGCTACAAAGAAACCCTGTCTCGAAAAACAAAAAACAAAAAAAAAAAGAAGAAGAAGATTTGTTTTGAGCCAGTGTCTTACTATGTAGTCCCAGGCTGGCTTAGAATTTGCCATCCTTCTGCCTCAGTCTCCCAAGTGCTGAAACTGCAGACTGGCTCCTTCCTGACATGTTCTTGGCTACCCAAGCTACGCTACTTTCCCTAGTAAGCCCACCACACATGCCGTTCCCTGCTCATTACTGAAATGCTGAGCTGGTGGAGGATTTGTAAGATTCACATCCAAGCTGCTACTACATGAACATCATCACTTTGGGAAAGCAGCCCAGGGGTTGCTGTGGGTTGGACCAAGAAAGTGAAGTCATGCCAGATTTCTGAGAGGCAGGAAGAATTTGACCCTCTTGTCTCTCCACAGGCCACCCGAGACCTCGCCCAGTATGACGCTGCCCATCATGAAGAATTCAAACGCTATGAGATGCTCAAAGAACATGAGAGAAGACGTTACCTGGAGTCTCTGGGAGAGGAGCAGCGGAAGGAGGCTGAGAGGAAGCTACAAGAGCAACAGCGCAGACATCGGGAACACCCAAAAGTCAATGTCCCAGTAAGGACCCCACATATGCTTTACCACATCCAATTCCTAAGCAGAAAAAAAAGGAAAAAAAATGCAGATGCAGAACTACAACACCTAAAAGGCTTTGAGGCAAAAAGTTCATCTACCTATAGAAAACTGTTCTAAGGGTTGCTGGGTATCATAGTTCTAGCCGGGCCCATAGCACTATCTGACCTGATATAATGACTCTCAAACTCATTGTTCACAAGCTCCTGCCGTTCTTCTCCACAGGGCAGCCAAGCCCAGCTGAAGGAGGTATGGGAGGAGCTAGATGGATTGGACCCCAACAGATTCAACCCCAAGACCTTCTTCATACTGCATGGTAAGGTGGGGAGGGTGTTCCAGAATGAGGCTGACATGAGAGGTCCTGACGGTCCTCTAAATGCCATGGAAAGTCTACCTTTCCCTAGGGCTCTGTGAGCCTTACCAGGCCTCTTTCATATCCTGACTGGCCAAAGACCTTGCCCCCCGCCCCCGTTGTTAAGCCTGGGATCTAACATGGAAGGGCCAAGTCTTTCTCCTCAGTATTCTTTCTTTCCCTCTATATCCCCCCCCCCCCCCATTGGTTTTTTGAGACAGGGTTTCTCTGTAGCTTTGGAGCCTGTCCTGGAACTAGCTCCTGTACCAGGCTGGCTTCGAACTCACAGAGATCTGCCTGCCTCTGCCTCCCGAGTGCTGGGATTAAAGGCGTGCACCACCACCGTCCGGCTTTCTTTTTCCTCTATTCTAAGGATTGGCCATGTCCTCTAACTGAGCAGACCTGGCTGGAGGAGTACATAAAGAACTACAACTCCCAAGAGACACAGAAACAAAAAAGTGTCCTATG
>PVIU01021902.1:0-30532 GCA_004026605.1 Ondatra zibethicus
TAGATAAAGTAGGAAGGGCCTTGGATCTTCCCCAAAGCAATGTGTCTTACTTTCTCTGAGGAGTGGATGGGGGGTGAGGTTTGGGGGGGGGAAGTGGAGGGAATGGAAGGAATGGTGGGAGTGGGAACTTGGATTGGTATGTATAATGTAAAATGTAGTTTGTTTTCTTTTTTATAAAAAAATAAAAAGGAAAAAAGAAGATTTAAAGAATTCATTGTTACTAGATTTTGTAATAAATTCCAAAGCTGAAATAGAAGAAACAACATGGTATTGGAATAAGTATAGAAACATAAAATAAATCAATATATCTATAGCCAAGCATTTCAAAACAAGTTAAGGGCCAGGCATAGTGGCATAAACCTTTAACCCCATCTGTAGGTAGGCAGAGGTAGGCAAATCTCTGTGAGTCTAAATCTAGCTTGGTCTATATAGAGTTTCAGGACAACCAGGACTATATAGTGAGACCATAGTGCAAAAAAATTCATAAGAACATGCTTTAGAAAATGTTCAGCCTTTTCAAAATAGAGTTCTAGGAAAATTTAATATCCACATGCAGAAAGGTGAAACGACTTACATAACACTTGTCTCATTGGAGAAATTATCCTGATAAAATCAATTTAAGGATTGTTGTTTATAATTTAAGAGTACAGTCCATCATGGATGAAGTCATGGTAGCAGAAGCTCAATGAGATGGCAATATTGTACCCAAAAGGCAAGGAGTAGAGACCAATGAGTACAGATACTCAGCTTCCTTTTGTATTCGGTCTTGGACACCAACTCATTAAAGTAAGTCTCCCTGGTGATTCTAAATTCTGTCATTTTTACAGTCAAGATTAACTATCACCACTCCACCATTTGGAAACACATCAATTTTAAGCTCATAATATCCCACCCCTGGTCATCATAGGTTCATGGCTATATAATAATGCAGAATCATTCACTTGACTTCAATAGTGCTTACAATCTTCAACAGTTTCTATACTGTTTACAAGTCCAGTCTACATCTCATTAGAGACTCAATCAATCTCTAAACTATGAATACCTATAAAACTAGAAACAAGTAATATATTCAATACACAATAAACAGCACAATATAAAAAATTTTACTCCAAACAGGAAGAATAGTAGAATAAAGAAGAATCCTAGGATCATCTTAATAAATTCAGGAATTTTTCTTTTGATAAAGAAAGATCAGAACCTACGGAAAAAAAACACTAAATCATGTAACTCCATGTCCAGCATCTGGCATTCACTTGAAATCACCTGGCTTTAAAGAACTTGGATGGCTGTAGCCTTCTGGTTATGCTTCCTATACTGCTATAATACATTTAGCTTCTCTCTTCTGCCAGCTCCCCTCCATTCCTTGAGCTTTTTCTAGTAGATGTCTCTTGTTTCTAACATCTCAGCCTCAATTGTGACCTAGGTTTAACTCTCATGGGTTCACATAGAAGCCTGTCTAGACTTACAGGCAAAGAGTTCATACTGCCACACTCTGCTTGCCTCAGTGACTCTCTGGAACTATAGTGCTTTTCAATCTGTATTAGTTTTAATGCCAGTTGAGGGTGGAGCATGGCTCAGTACATCAGGTTCTGTTACTGACTCATGGGAAATACTTTGCTAGGTGGCTGCTTTTGTGGAACAACAATTAAATCCTTGAATCATCATCCTCAGTTTAGGCTCTCTTACGCTATAGGATACGTTTCTGTGGTGATTATAAAAAGACCACAATTACCCATCACAACCACCATCTTTCATAAGTTAAGAAAAGTAACTAAAAATAATTAATGGCTTTAATGAGGTACGTGGACAATGAACTGAAAGGAAAAATTGCATCAGAGCATGAGGGTATGTAAGGCAAAATAGACAAAATAGATTTGCACAAAAGCAAAAGCTTCTGTACAACTCAGAACCTCAGAAAAATACAACAAAGTAAAAGATTACCTATATAAGAAATACACACACAGACATACGTATGTATGTATGTATGTGCACCTAACCACACACACACACACACATGTATGTATGTATGTATGTATGTATGTATGTATGTATGTATGTGCAACTAACCAGAAGCTGGGTTTATATTCTGAAGTAACTCTGAAAACTCAATGGCAGATGGACAATGGATTATAATATAGTCATGAGGCATTTCTCCTAACAAGACATAAAAGTGAATATATATATATGATATATATATCATATATATCAGCATTAAGAATCATAAGAGAAATGAATACAAAATTATATGAATCATTGAATTATCCTCTGTTGGTAGAATATAAACAAGCATAATTAGTATAGTCATAATGGAAAAACACGTGGAGGTGTCTTCAAAAATTAAAAACAGAACTGTCATTCAGAACCATCATACTGGGTACATATCTAAAACACTGAAATCAGTATGTGCAGAGCCACCTCATTCCTGTGTTCATAGTAGCACAATTCTCAATAACCAAGAGAAAATACAAAAGTATCTGTTAACCAGTTAATGAATGTTCTAAATGCATTTATGTTGCTGTGAGGAAGCAGGTGGCAAAAGCCAATTTTGCTATGATGTGCTTCCTTTCCTGAGTTTTACAAAGTTCAGGGCCCAGCCATAAGATGGTGCCACCCACGTTCAAGGTGGTTCTTCCTACCTCAGCAATAAAGGCAATCTGCCATTGATATGCCTACTCATATCAATGTGATTTAGATAATTCATTCTTAAGAATCTCTTCCAAGGTAATTTTAAAATTTTAAATTATAATCATTAGATTTAAAATTCAACTAATAATTAGAATGAATATAGAAAACATAATACATATTCATCACAGAATGCTGAGAAATTTAGAAGAATAAAATCTACTCACATGCCGTAATATGGATGGATCTCATTAAATGGAATAAAGAAGACAGAAAATCAAGAACTGCATAATCTAATCACATATGTAACATAAAATAGTTGTCCTCATAGAGGTTGAAAGTAGAATAGTGGTTACCAGAATGCGGTAAGAATAGGTATTTGGGCATCGGAAGTATAGATACAGGTTTATTGATAGATACAAAGCTATATTTAGAGAGGAATAATAAATTATAAATTATTTTATAATAAATTATATTTATAAATAATAAAATATAAATTACAAATACATATAAATTATTGTACAATAAACTGACTATACATAATGAATGTGCACTGTACATTCCACACAAAAAAGAAGATAGGGTCTTATAAGTTTCACTATGAAAAAATAATGTTTAAGAATATGTGTATATGTATTCACGCAATTAAAACATCTACCTCAACGTGATGATTTCTTATTAACAAATACAGTTTAAAAACTTTAGTGCTTTTTGAAACAAATAACACAATCAATAATAGCTTCTATATATTCTAAAGTAAATTTAACAAAGTAGATACAAGATCTTTAGCATGTAAGTACAAAATATTGTCATTTTATCTTATAATCTCTCATGGTTCATAGTACACGACAAAGTATGACCAAGCTAAAAACTATAAATTCTATCACTCAAGAAAAGCATTTGCATATTTGTATTATATCTATCTTCCCCAAGTCCCAGGATGGTAATGCTTCTAGGTGGTTCTCTCAGGATGCTATGAATTTATTTTATGTTGTCCACCCCATGACCAGAGGTTCCCAGGACTTTCTGAACTAGCAAGCAGCACAGATTACTACATGCAGCAACAAGCCAAACCGTTACCTCCCTGGGAGTAGGACAGTTGGCTGGTCGTCACACTGATGTACATTTTCAGGTGCCAGGTGGCTCCATACAGAAGGCTCAGCCTCCTGATTTGGAGTTGTGTTGCTGAGTAACACATTCAGCTAATAGCAGATAAAGGTTTGAGGTTCACAATAGATTTGATCACCCAGGTCACACAAGGTTTCACATTTGCAGTTTCTCTCTGTTTTTCTCTAATTTTCTTTCGGAATCCTGCCCATCATTGTTTTTTATTGAACGTCTTGTGTGTGCCACTCACACTTATTAAACTTCTGGTGTGTGCTCATTTGTTTTATTAAATATGTAGCATGTGCCAAGCATTTGCATATGCTTTAGATTGGAATGAACATTAAAGAGATAATTAAAAAACAATTATTATAGCAATACTAGTACTGGAAACTGAAATATATATTTCAGATTTCAATATATATATTTAACAAATACATTTTAATTTTGTATTTTTAAAATAACAAAATGATAGTGATGTACTACAGCAGCAAAAGTTTAAAATATTCAGGAATGACTGTCAAGCTGTGTACTATATAACAGTAACTAAAAACTTTTGCGAAGAACTAAACCATTCTTTTTTCCTAAATAGAAAACCACAATATTAAAATAGAAATTGCTTCTATGTTTATTTTTAATTCTTTTCTTATTTATTCTTATTTCATCCAATACATCCCAACCACAGCCTCCTTTCCTCCCAGTCCCCCCACCTTACCTTTTTCCCAGAGTCAGTGCTTCTTCAAACAGGGCTTAACAAGATGCAATAACACTAACCACAACCCTCATATGAAGAATGAACAAGGCAACCAAATAGGAGAATAGGAGAAAAAGGATCCCAAGAGTAGGTAAAAGTTTCAGATATCCCAATCCCACTGCTGGGACTTGCACAGTAATACCAAGATAAACAACAAAGTATTCATGACGAGGTAGCACAGACCAATGTAGGCTTTATGGTTGTTGCTTCTGTCTCTGTGAGCTATAATGAGTCCTACTAAGTTGATTTTGTGGGTTGTATTTTTCTAGTGCCCTCAAGTCCTCTGACTCCTATAATTCTTAGTCTTCTTCTTTAACTGGGTTCCCTGAGCTCCACCTAATTTAGGTTGGCTATTCCATCAGTTTCTGGAGAAAGCCTCCCTGGAGTTCCAAGTGATTGAGCTAGGCACTAACCTGTGATTATAGCAAACTATCATTACGAATTATTTTATTGCCTTTTTGTTGTTTTGATTTTAGTCAGTTATTTGGTTTTCCACTAGGTCTCTGAGCCATTCGGTCTCTAGTCCTGGCCCTCCTGGCAGTGTTAGGCATGGTTTGCTCCCTCTCAAGGCTTGGGCCTCAAGTTATACTAGTTATTGGTTTGCCACCATTGCTGCAGCACCTTTTGCAGGCATGACAGGTGAGGCTTGAACATTTTGTTTTTTGGTTGTGGTCCCTGTCCCACCACTGGGAGCCTTGCCTAGTTAAAACTCCATACCATTTATTACTAGGAGTCCTTGCTCAGTTCAATCTCATAGGTTTCAGGCAGTTTTCACTGCACTGTTTCTTCGTAGCCCCCTAAAAACCCCCTGTTTCAGTCATGTTTCTTTGTATTCTCTTTTCCTGGTATCTTTGACTTATAGATGGTTGAATCTATTGATTATTTTGGATATAAGAAGACAATCTCCAGAATGTTTGAGAAATATATATATATATTCAACCTTCTGAATGCCAAATAATCCAATTTTTAAAATGACAGGCAAATAACATTTTCCAAAGAAGAAATGCATGATTAATGATCTAGGTAACACAAATCAAAACCATGTGAATGTCACATAAAACCTTCCAGGTGTTTCCTATTAGAAAAAGAAAGGTGAGAGAAGACAAGTGCCTTAGAGAACAAGGAAATTGTTCATGTTGACAAGAATGAGCTACATGGGAGATCATGTTGTTTCTCCATTACGCAATAAATAAATAAACAAAACAGCGTATCATACCCCATAGACATACACAGTTATTATTTATATTAAATTAAGAATGAAACTACTCTTTCATCTAATAGTTAAAACAAGGATCTCAAAGAAATTAGCATTCCCATATATGTTAATGTCATGAGGTTAGAATAACTTAAATATCCATCAATGGACAAAGAAAGAAAGATTAAGGTCTAGAGAGATGGCACGCACTGGATGAAATACTTGGTAGGAAACCATGAGGACCTGGTTTTAAGTCCTCAGCCATCAATAGTGTTGAATGTCTATAACTAAAAGGATGGACCTACTTCAGAAATAGGAAAGGGTCCCTCCTTCAAAGAATCTACAATTTAATGCTCATTCTAGATTACAGACTATTTTATGTTTATGATAATAGAACCAGTTTGAAAGTAAGACAGTAAAACAACAAATATATTTTCATGACATTAAATGAAAATACATGATGTTATGAGTTCAACATGTTTAATCTAAAATATCAGCTGGCACATACCCAAGATAGAAAGGGAAATAACTTTTACTGTTTTTAAGACAAATTAGGATGTGGCTTTTGTTAGGGTCTGAGAGACAGTTAGCCAAGGAAAGACCAAACAGCCACATATTCAATAACAAGAGTGCTTTATTAATTCCAATGATGGAGTGGCAGTTGGCAACCCCCAAAGAAGATCACAAGCTTCTTTTAAGTGGAGTTAGGGGAATTCCAGGGAGGAGGGATTAATCTGGTACTAATTGGTGGAGAAAAGAATAGTCTGGGGGCTTATTGGTGGGAGGTCCTAGTGGTTAGGGACCTTCCAGCAGCAGGATAGAAAATTTATCTTTAGTTATCAAGAGACTGAGGGGAACCTGCTGTGCCAGCAAAGGGACTTTGAGGGCATGCCAAGTCAACAGAAGGGGTTTTGAGGTGCCTGCTGAGCTATCAGAAGGCAGTGGGATGCCTGATGATTGGTTGTTCCTAAATTGTGGTTTTCCTGAGGACTGTCTGTTTATCTCTGTACCATTTTAGTGAAGGGAAACTAAGGCCTGGTCTCTAGGAGAGCCTATCTTGGCTCCAGTCTGTCCCCCTTCCCAAGGCCTCTTAGCTTTAAAGATCAAAGCTGCCTCCAGAATGACTGGGTGTGGCAGGAGGATTCTTCTGTTTCCAGTGATTTAAGTCCTGCACTTTCATGAGCTATTCATTACTTGGGGGATAGTGAGAGATGTTTCTGTTTACTGATTCTTCAAAGGGCAGCTTGAACCAAATAGGAACAACCTGTATTGCTAGCCAACTCCATTGTTTCAGACTACTGTAACTAGTTTAAAACCATCAGCTTCTTAGCCAATCCACTAAGAGGTATCCAAGAACTTATTAAAATAACATCCTGATGTGATCTGCATTGTGTGGGAATTGGGGGAGTTAATTCTACAGTGAAAGTATCATGTATACAGTAATGACAATGTAATGACACTTGGAATTTTTAATGTTCTTCTGAGGAAAAATATTAAACCATATGAGGATTTATACAAACTTAAATTATTATCCCATACTTTTATTTAAATTATATTTCATACTCATTTAATATTACCTTCTCATACAAATTTAAATTCTTTGGATAATTTCTGGGCATGATTTGATCAGGTTGACAGGATAATCAAATTAGAAAGAAAACTGATATGAAAAAGTAAATTTATTATTCTTTTTTAGTTTGTAGATTCTGGGCACTGGTGAATACATGATGTCCGTGAGAGGGAGACTCATTCAGAAGCAGTCTCTGAAGAACAACTACAGTCAGAATAGGGATGGACTAGTTCTGTCTGGAACCAGGGTAGCTAATAAGCTTTCCTCTAAGGGGCTTTTCAGAGTGGAGCCTTAGAAGGAGAAAGGAGTCTCTTAAGCATAGTATATAAAATCTCAATGCATCCTGCTGGAATCTCCCACTGGACAGCATATCAGAATATTCTAGAATTTTATGATAGCTTGAGAGTAAGACCTAGAATGCACCATTAAAATTTTGCCTTCTTCTCCCAACTCAAGCAGTTTTTTTTTTCCAATTTTAACCTGGTGTTATTTTGGTGAACATCTGCTAAGTCAATGATGGATGTAATCCATACTAGTAACCCATTCCAGCTACATGACCATTATTCCACAATTCATACAGGTTACCTTCATTACCCATCTCTAAGACAGACAGGTAAATCTCCCCAAAGGCAGCAGAGCTATACAAAGTAATTACAGGATGATTTTCCATGCATAAGAATTTGAAAGGTATGTTTTATATTTCATAAATAACAAATATATGGTTCTGATAGAGAGAGCAGTTGAGAATTGCCATGTACATTTATAACTTTAGGACATTAAGAAAATGTATTTTTCAGAGGTTATATAACAAATATTACCTTTGAGTTTAACTTTGAAGTTTTAACATACGCTACTAAGTTTTATAGATCTGTACTTTTCTAAGGAATCAAGCCATCTATAATCGAGAGTCAGTTTTGCTGAAATCTTTGAAGCAGAAAAAATGCTTTGAATATTTTTAATAAGAAAAAAAACTTTTTCAGCTGAAGTGTTGATGAGGTTTTGAATTTGCTTTTTATAGTAACAACGTACCTGGAAAATTCACAAGGATATGTAACACTGTCATTTCAAATTTCTAGAAAACGTTTGACAGTATTAAGTAACACAAGAAATATCAAGACTGAGTTTATATCTGCCAACCACTGTCTTATAAGAATGTGTGTGTATGTGTGTGTGTGTGTGTGTGTGTTTTCTTTTTGTGAGACAAAGTCTAAGTAACCTTGGGTGGGCTGGAACTTACTGCATAGACTAGTCGCTCTCTCTCTCTCTCTCTCTCTCTCTGTCTCTCTCTCCCTCTTTCTGCTCTGTCTTTCTCTCCCTCTCTCTCTTTTCTCTGTCTCTCTCATATATGTGTATATAGATATATATGATGTATGTATTATATATATACATACAATGCACATGTATATTGTTTAAAACTCATATGCAGTGTTTTTAAGCGAATTTCAGCAGAGATGAAAAATATTCTGTGTATTATGGTAAAAAATTATAAAATTCCTTTGTCCTTTAAATAAACCATTTTGGAAATGGGAAGTGAATGGAAAGAGTTAAAAATAGTCTAGATATTTTAACTTTTTGAACATATTTATCCACATCTTTCTCAACTCAGAGCCTTAGGTAAGCTAAGCAAACATTTTATCACTGAGACACATATACGCAGCCCCATATATGCATTCTTTTCATAGATATTAGTAAAGATATTTCTGATCATCAAAATTTATAGGCCATTTATAAAATGACATAAATATTTTTGCAATGAAAAATAACAAAATGAAATTACAATGTCTTAAGTAAGTCATAAGAAAGTCAAAAACAATTCTCAGTTTATAGATCTGGCAGGTTGTGAAGAAGGTGTGGATGGGGCAAGAGAGTTACTAAATTAGACCCGAGAGAAAGAGGTGAAATGTACAGTTTGGTGGAGAAAATTAAAGTTAAGCATATAGGAATAAACGGAGGTGTTATAAGAAGATGAGATGTTAAGAATATTTCCAAAGTGAATGACCTGCATCAGTGTGTAACTTCTCACCTCTGCAATAATCATGGGCACCACTGCACACAGGTAGCAGACTGGTACAGTGTACTGAGGTCCAACACACTGAAGAGAGGGTCTTGTACAATTTCATGGATAACTGGATAATGAAAAATCCAATATAAGCCAATATAGGTGTCCTTTTCCTAGCTAGGTTTCCATGGAAACATCTATGTCTACTGTCCATCAATGGCTTTCAGTTTCCTTGTGCAGTTTCCATGATTCCAAGGCAAGGAATTTATCTGAAATGCACCAAGACTGATGATTCACCTTCAGTGACACATGCTCAAAAGTCCTATGTGTAACTTGTGAAATGTGGATTTACCATCAAAATTGACCAAAACCACAAGCAAAAAAGTAAATAATAAAAAGTATCCAGGATTCTATTGGAAAATAGATAGACTTGTATTTGGGGGATAATCATTGCAGTTCTGTTTGTAAGCACAACAAAAAAAGTAACAATAATTTATCAGTTTGTTACTGTCATAAAAATATTCCAAAAATTAAAACTGGTGATCCAGATATTTAGTGTTTGCTGTGAAATTATGTATGCCATAAATTAAGAAGAAAATTCAATTTGTGTGTATACCATAATAATATCATATATTTGAGCTTATGTGTAAACACACTTGCATAAAATAATGCATGCACTATATATGTTGTGTGTGTAAACAAATGTGCATAACACATTTATGTACATATGTATATCTTTATATGATATAAATACACTTAGTTTTATGCACCATGGTGTTCAAAAAATTCATTTCATTAAGTAGAACTTTGTGTGGAGGTATCAGTGATGTTCCTATTAAAATTTTGTATTCCCAAATGTTCAATGTTTATTGCTTTTATTTTACCTACTAATGCTTTGAGTTTTTTAGAGTGGAATATATTCTTAACATACATTCAGTGTTTGTATTTATTAGTATAACTGCATGTTGTCCCTTTTAAATAATCATTAGGATAAATTATTCCAACACATTTTCTACTTTGGAACTATTAGGCAACAAGGTTATGTTGTAGAGTCAAACAAGAGTGTGAGTTCAAACTTTTCCGGGGCTCTCACCTGTCCTACACAAACGGGGAAAATACCTTCTTCTGTGGCTTTTGATGAATATTTGTATAAAATACTTGGCAAGCTAATTAGCTGATAAATGATAATACTATCATCTTTATCAAGCAGGAATGCAGCAGATGTGTGTTTTGAAACACGGTTCTTTATATTTTTTAACAACACATTGGATTTTCCCAATCCTGCCTTAGTTTTAGTATGTCTGTGAATTTGTTGTACTTTTTTACTGAGGGTTCAGAATCTGAATATTATGTTTAAACAACAAGATTACATCTTGATCCAGTTTCTAAAATCTAATAACAATTTAAATAATGAATGCATTTTAACTTGAATATTGTTTTTTAATCCATCTTACCGTGAGGATTTTGTAAAATTTTACTTTTTTACCAATGTCGTAGCCACTCTAGTTTTCTGTACCTGTATTTGAATATATTCTAATAATAGATGTTTCTGGAACATTATCCATTTCACCTGTCCTTGTTGAGTGAAGTGGCCAAGACAATGGCCTCTAGCATCAGCAATGTAAGTTCAAATTTAGGTCCCTCCCTATCAGTAACATATTTGGGTGTGTTCCAGAATGTTTGCTCTGGCTACATTTTATGGATAATTTCAGAATATAATCACTTGTCACAATTACTCTGTGCAAATATTTTTCTGAGTGATAACAGCCTTTACTGTATGTCTTAGTATTTTAACTTGCTTATTATATTCTTTTCATTAGTAATATTGTATGTTTTTATTCTTTTCTGTTTTTACATGGCATAGTCTTGTGTGAAAGGAATAAATTTTCTGTCTTATTTTCTCATGAAAATATGAGGAACCAGGATGTAATGAGAATCTGAAGTTTATCTTCTATCATGGATGAAACTCTAAGAATTGAATGGAGACTGAATAAAAAAGGGGTAGAAGGCACGGAGGAATGATTGAACTTGATATGGGTTGTCAGCACATTTGGTTCAAAGTCTTAATGGATCAACATAGTGCTGAATGTGATACACTCAGTGGAGAAACTGGAAAGATAGCAGACACTCCTCTGAAATTGGTTTAAAAATTAACTTAAATGTTATCAATACAAGTTCAACTTAATATATTAATGAGGTAGTGTAATGTTTTGATACATCTACACATTGTATTAACATGTAATTCAGGTGAAACATATCTGTATTCTCAAGCATATTTTCCTCTTGTAGACTTTTAAATATATACCGTATTACAGTTATCTTTCTTTACCTCACTTTGCAGTAGCACACCAGAACTTCTCACTCCAATCACACCATAGCTTAGAACCCCTTGGTCACACCTTATGAATCCCTTCCTTCCCACTACTGCCCCTAACATTTGAGAATCCAGTGCTCAACTCTCAGTTCCTGAGATCCACATTTAACAATTCTATTTATTTACCAAACTGTACAGTTCTCAGTTCTTTTAGATCCTGGCATTTTCCACTTACAGCAATTTATCTCTGGCCATATTAGTATGCACAACAGAGTTTTTCTTTTTTTTCCATACATTGTTTTGTTTTATTTTTTCCATTCAAAAACATAATTAAAGAAATAAAATTTTTACCTTTCTTCCCCTTCTCCCGGTCCCCTCCCATTACCTCCCCACCATTTTTCTTCTTTCTATCACTGGTTAATGATTGTGTTATACAGCATACCATTGTTGTTTCCTTCCCTGTTTATTGTGAGTTGTACTACTGTGAATATGAGAATAGCTTTTAAATATGATGACTCTACTTCCCTTGGATAAATACCCAAGGTTGGGATTCATTAATCAAACAGTAATTCTAATTTTTAATTTAAAAATCATACTATTTCCCATAATAGCTATAGAAGTATGCATTTCCACCGTGGCACACAAGGGTTCCCCTGAAGGCAGTGACAAACATAATAGTTTATTTTGATAGAAGATAAGGTATTATACATAATAGACATGTAAGAATCAAATGATTCTTACAACATACTGATGACTGTAGTATGTTTTGAAAGAGAGAATGATCTCACAGTGTATTAAAATTATATAATTGAAAGTTCATTTGACTTTTAAAACATTTTTCAGTGTTTTTGGAGTTTCATACATTTATATCCTGAATTTTAGATGCTCACACCCTCTTTTCTGGCTTCCCATCATCTCTTCCCCACTAGCCCCTCAAAGCCTTCCTTTAAATAAGTTCCAGTCATACTTTGTCATTTCCTTACTTATGACTCACTGAGTTTAATCAGAATTTCTTGCCATACCATAGGTGAGATTTTTATTTACTGGTGAGAGGGCAATTTATCAGTAGCTACATCACTGAAAACAATGACACTACTTTCTCCAGTGACTGTTACCTGCCAATAGTTACTCAGGAAGAGAGAGGTCTTATAGACCCCTGCCTCCATCCATAGTGAAATGTTGGCAGAACCAAGGTTTTACAAGTCTTGAGCAGATAACCAAAGCATCAATGAGATTTTGAGTGCAATGACTATGCCCCATCTAGAAGACTTCTCTTTGCTGTATATCACCCCAGTCTAGGTTCTTACATCATGCCTGTCCCTTTGTTGGTGATACTCCCTAAATCTCAAAGTCGATGATAGGTAATCTAGCTGTCCAATTTATGGCTAAGCACTTCACTATCACTTATTCTCAGCACTTTAATTAGTTGTGAGGTTTTGTATTAACCACTTTTCTCTATAGCAAAACACATCTCTGATGAAGGCTGGGAGCAACACTAATCTATGGATATAAACATGAATATTTAGAAGGTAGTTTAACAACATGACTGTTTGTAGCAGGCTCCCTGTTAGGGCCTATAACCAGTCCAGCCTCTCACTCTTGAACAATTTTAGAAAACCAAGCATGAAATTCAAGTCCAACCAAATCTGTTAGCCCTTAACAGTCATGTCACTATTGCATTAGATTGCAATCCTGACCAGCTGTTAGTTATTATTATAGCTATAACAGTTTTCACATGTAAGTAAGACTGATGATGACTTCTTCCTGTCAGCTTGCAAAGACACTTCAAGCACCATGAAAACTTGCCCTATGGAGTGAGATTCCACTTTCAGCACAGTTTTAGCTTTACTTCTCTAAGCTCTATGACCAAACTGTGAAATATGTTCAGCAATCACAAGATTTCTTCTTAGCTAATAAGATAATGTCTTATATTCATGACTTTGTCCGATATCCTAAAGAAAGATTCAGGGAATGATGGAATAATTCACCATTCACAAAGCTATGCCTGTCGTGATTTCATGCTCTATGTTACAGAATCAAATCACACTTAGATCTAAAGGATACATTGGTTTTGTTAACTATTATTTCTTGAAAAGAATATATGAGAAGTTCCTGCATCCAAAAGCATTTTTCTTCGGTGTACAATAGAAATGCTATGAATTAAGTATTAGTGTTATTTTCTTGCTCTTAAACATATTCCTAAGAACCCAGCTGTGGTTTAGTAAGTTGTTCTGACTGAACTTATTTATAAATAGTGTGGGCAGTTGTCAACATAAAGTTAGATTTAATACAAACTGTTCTGTCCTCTGTAGCTCAAGCATAGACATTGAATGGAAACTGCTAAATAACACATGGAAAAATGAGATTAAGAGTTCTTACCAATGAGTAGGAGTAGCAATTATCATTGTCTATCATATACAAATACCTTTTTAAAAAATATTGACTGACCATGGGGCTGGAGATACTGTTCAGTGACTGAGTGCATACCTTCTTTGCAGAGCACCTGGCTTTGGTTCATAGCACTAATGTTAGAATATTCACAATTATCTGTAATCCCAGCCCCAGGGGATTTAAAACCTCTTTCCTTCAAGAACTCACCTCTCTCTCTCTCTCTCTCTCTCTCTCTCTCTCTCTCTCTCAAAAAATTGAAATAAATAATAAAACAGAAATAAATGAAACTGATCTTTAGATCAGATTGTGCTTGAGAATCATAGGCGGAATACAGTTTATAGGAATGTCTGATTGGAAGGGAAAATCAGCAATTGCTTGTGTCTGCTACTTCCATTCCTGGATCTGACAAAAAAAATCTACATTAGAATTACAATTTCATCATTCTCCCTTCCAATATATTGAATTTATAACAACTGTGACTACAGAGGTAGCTCAGTGATTAAGTGTATTGGCTGAATTTCCAAAAGACCTAGGTTTGATGACCAATACTCACATAACAGTTCACAACCATCTGTAAATTCCAGACCCAGGGAACCAAAACCCTTCTGACATATACACATGCAGGGAAACACCCATACACATAGAATAAAAATAAATGTTAAAAAAATTAAGAACAAAAATCATGGAAATTTTTCAGTATATAGGGGAGAAAGATAAAAAAATCTACCTAAAATAAATCTAGAAATGTACAATTCAGTTTTGATTTAAATATTTGAGTTTCGCTCTCTTGTTTTCCTCTTCAATAGTTCTGTTAATAATTAGATGAAAAAATGAAATTTCTTCCCTGGCAATGCTGAAGCATGCATGGGCAGCCCTATATGGCGGTTCTGTTGAACTTGTTCATACAGGGTTTCATGTACTAAGTTGATGAGGACAACTGACCAGGTCTCTTCCTCAAGAGGGCACCAGAATTCATTACAGATGGTTGTGAGCCACCATGTGGTTGCTGGGAATTGAACTCAGGACCTTGGGAAGAGCAGGCACCTGTTACTTAGTCGATACTGTAAATTCTAGCTACCACTACTATAGCTGATATAGCTAACTTTTATCACTTCTTTATATAAAAAATAAAGATATTTCAATCATTTAGGAATCATAGTGGGTAACAAATCTGAAAACAGTTCAGAAATAAACTCGTTGTGCCAATTAGTGCCTAACCTTCTCTACTTTCTTCCCAAACACTGAAACAATTAAGGACATTTTGTCCTCGCCGTAATCACCACACCCACTCACCATGCCATTGATGCCAAGAAGATTGAGCGTATCTGTGTAATACTTACTTTTGCTTCCTAGGTGCTGAAATCAGCAAGCATATCATTGTGTTTAAACATACTCATTTTTATAAAGCCTGGTAGAAACAGGTTTATAATTCAAGTCTTAATCATTTGTAATCTAAAACCAGTGAGTAATCCTTTAACTTCCATCTGTGGTAATAGAAAAGGCAAATGTAAAAATAAACCTTTTGCGGAAATGTGTTTTGTGTTGCTTATGTATAGAAATATAGCTCTAACCATTTTCCATGGCATTACATCTTTAAATATCATTCAATTACCAAATTAACATTTAGTCTAGTAAATATTTCTTGAAGATACTATCTTTTGGTTTATATCTGGGGTCAATTTTAAAAATAATTAATCTTATAGCATGCTTTTCTTTATTGATAAAATTATTAGCTATTTGATTTATAATGAATCCTGGTTTGAATTGCTTTGAAATGAATACAACCTAATTCTTTACCAACTTACATCTATAAAATATTTTTTATATTCTTTTACTTAATGATGTATGTTATGCCTATCCTATTAAGCATGGTCTTTTTTCTCATGGCTTATAAATATTTTTGAAAGTCAAGGCTGTTTTAAATCTCTGTTCCATGCTGTAGTCTCAGCATTATCTATAAGGGTTGTGTTTTAAACTTTTAGGGTACATATACTTATGAGAACTTTGAAAATATTTTTGTTCTTATAAGGCATATCTATCTTCTCATACTTTATGCTTAAGCATGTTCGTATGAGTGCTGGATCAAGTAACAAGAAAAATACACAACATATAGAAAATATGAGGTAAATCATGAACTAGAATCATATTTATCATAGAGGCTTAAGTTTGTAAATGTGACCTTGAAGAAAAGTAGCATATTACTAATGAGATGTGTATTTTATATTTATACAAATATCAAAAGATGTAAACAATCTATAATTTTGAGACATATACATAATGACAAGATAAATCACTAACTTCTATTAAATAAAGCATGTAAACCAATATAGTACAACGTTAAAGACTGATAGAATTGAAACAAAAGTGGGAAACATGTTTATATTGCGTTTGTTTCTTAAGTTAGTAGGTGCTTTAATTGTTTTAAAATACTTTGAAGGTTGAAGTAGATTCTTGAACAACTTGAGCAAACAATGCGAAGGGAAGATATGAAATGTAGTTTTCTCCATTTATCCTATCAACTTCCATGACCTTGTCATATAAGTAAATGTTCATTGTCATTTAAAAGGCTATAAAGCCATGCAGTAGAGGACCTGAGAATGCAGTACAATCTTTATGAGTGTCAAGCCCAAATGAGAACTCATTTTAAGGTCACAAGTTAGAATTATTTTATTACACACTCATGACTTAAATTTCTGAGAAGAATATATTTTATGGCCAGAGACTAAGTTTGTCTGCAATTTGTCATGGATATAAAGTCTGTGACTTGATCAAATACTCAGGTAGTGCATCACAAGAGGATGACTCACCTTGAGCTGACTTTTTGAGACTCATATTCTTAAAGATAAATTTAGAGTAGTCAAAACTAGAGGAGAATCTTTACCCACCCACCATTGCAGTTAGCATCCTTATGTCTGTTACTGATAATAAAATTTATCATGTTCTGAAATTATAAGACCTAATGCACATATTTACAATGTAAATTTGTATTCATAAAAATTAAATATTTCAAGTCTTTTGACTTTTTCAAGTGCATACTTCAATTCCTTTAGAAATACACGAATTGCTGATTATTTCTGAGATCTACCATTACAACACTTTTTAGCACTTACTATGTTTTATTTGATTCAGGGCTCAGGATTCATAAAATCAGAATTCCAAAAATAATCATATACTTAAGTTTTGTTATCCTGAAGCCTATTAGCTTTTCTAACATTTTAGATTGTCAGTGTTATCTCTAGGGTAATAATGCTAGTAAAAGGACAACAGATAAATCAATGTGTTCATTGGTGAACCCAACATATTCTGAGTCAGGGAAGCTTGACCAATACCATGTAAATGCCATCTCTGTGCTAATATTAATATCCGTGATGTGCTTAACACACAAATTCTCAGGCAAGTCATCTGAGCATCAGCCTATATCAATGTCTCTACTTTTATCCCTGTATCTCTTTCAAAACCTTGCCCAATCCATCAGTCTTTGTTTTCATGGATGGTTACCAGAGAAAAGGGTGTTTCATCTCCTTCCCATTTTTCTTTATTAAATAGCTAAAAATACTTATTAGATGTTATTTTAGTTGCTTCAAGTTGTTAGGGATATGCAGCAGATAGAGAAAATTCCATGCGGGAAAAATGCTGTAAGCAAAAAACTTATAATTCATTGGGAAAGGGGTAGAAAAGTGAAATAGATAAGATAAACAACAGTTAATAATTTGGCAATAACTGTCTCCTAAAGAAAAGTTAAAGAACAGTATATAGCAGTCTTACACAAGGAAACAATTCATAATAAGGTAGTTTTATATTTTGGAACTACATGCCCTTAACATTAGGTTCCAACTCCCAGAGACTAGGAGATGGCAACATTCTGTTCTTTGATTACTCAAAGGGAGGCTTTCAACACTAGATAAAGACGTCCTTGGATGATCAAATTTGCAAAGGAACTTTTAAACAGATTTACATCTCAGTGGTATAGTTATAGTCATCACGTTTCTAAAGCAAAACCTACATGAAAAAGGATACAGAAGAGTCAGAGCTTGCGCTGTCTGTCTTCCTCAAGGGCCTGGGGATCGATAGGGATGCCAAGGTTTAGAGGCAGGGAGAAACTTAACTAAAATATTGTTAAAGAAGAGGGACAATTGGGGCTGGAGAGATGGCTCAGAGGTTAAGGTCCTGAATTCAGTTCCCAGAAACCACATGGTAGCTCACAGCCATTTATAATGAGATCTGGTGCCCTCTTCTGGCATGCAAGCATACATGGAAGGAATGTTGTATACATAATAAATAAATAAATCTTTAAAAAAAAGAAGAGGGACAATTACGATTCCTGGTTAAAATATGAACTTGGTTTTTAAATGTGGACTAGCTAGAATAATTAAGCATTGAAAAGGATGAAGTGTCTTGACCTAAAGCACAGTTTGGCAGTTAGAAAATCAGAGCATAGGGAAGACTGGGTTGGAGAAACTGAGGTCAACCTAGAAAAGAACAGTGACTCTGCTGGCAGTCAAAGAAAGACATTCCCAGTACACAGAGGTGTTAATGGCAGTCCAAAGGAGGGATGGAGACACTGAAAAATAACTGTAGATTTTCAAATAGAAGTTTAACCACTCTATACTATGCTTTATGCCATAAAGCAATAGGACCAGGACGTACCTGGGTCCATGAATTGGTTTTTGAAGCCCATTCACTATGGTGGGATACCTTGCTCAGCCTTGATATAAGGGGGAGGGGCTTGGTCCTGCCACAAATTGGTATGCCAGACTTTCTTGATTCCCCAAGAGAGGCCCTACCTCTGCTTAGTAATGGATACAGGATGGAGTGTGGGGTAGTTAGGAAGCTGGAAAGGGGAAGGAGGGGGAACTGGAGTTGGTATATAAAAAGTTTTTAAATAAAAATCCCTATTTATTAAGCTAAAAATATTTATGGGGATGTGCCCATGGTTTATTAAAACACCTGAGTGATAACTTAGAAATGGATATTCCTTCTTGAACTCTACGACCTTCAAGTACAAAAATTTCAGGTATCAATTCCCTCAAGTCAGAGACTGAATAGACTTTACAAAAGTAGCAATGCTAGATACATGATAAAAATTATCTTTTTGGGCAGCACTTTTTCTTCACATTAACTATCTATAACCTATATTTGTATATAAGGCATATATATGAACCTATCAAATCACACAAATGCATAAAATAGAAAAAACAAGAGGCTCTAAACTAACTTTTATATAAAGTACAAAAATACTGTGGCCTAAAATATTCCTATAAAATTGGTTTCAGATTTTATTTCTTTATAACTAATATTTGGATTAATATTTCTCCATATTGTAGTCTATTGGCCATTTATGCTTTATAACGTAAATAGCTAACATTTTAAGAGAATTATTGTGTGGTTAAATGTTTGGGAAATCCTATACTAATCAGAGAATAAGTTTATATACTCTGCAACTCTTCAAAGTATTCAATATGTTAGGGCAAACTATGCTTATTCAAGAAAGGTTTATGTGATAAAGCTTATCCTAAAGAAACTTTAAAGTTATAGAAACCTTATTTAATGCTCTGATCACATCTCTGAAATAGAGCTTTCTGAAATAGAGGTACACAGAAACAATTGTTACATTTATTGTTTTGAGTATTTCTGAATATTAAGCTGAACTATTTGAGTAATTTTTCTGTAAAAATGTTTCTTAGGTAAATTGGAGTAGAACTCTCATGCACAAAAGAAAACTTAAGACCCAGGTAAGCTGGACAACAGAACAATATTCAAGTGTGAACCACCTAGGATAAGTATTTACAGAAAGATCATAGCGAAGATTCAGAGAACATCAAGCTCCTGGCAAGAGAGGTGTTACATAGCAGGAAAATAAGTTTCAATTTAGTAATAAGGGCTGGAAGTATTGATGATTTCCTAGCCATTTGGAGAGAATGTCGGGAATCTACTAGTTTGAGGAGCCTGGACCATGTCAAGCTACCCTGGTTGCTGTTCTAAGACCTTTCAGACTAGATGTAATCTATCCCACAGTTCCTTTGTGTGGGGTCTTTAGCCTGGAATGCTTGGAGCACTCCAGGAGATCATGTGGTCTTTGGAGGCACAAAGTAAAAAGGCAATGCCTCTGTGGCTTGTTGCAGATTCAGGAGTTCAGATTTGATAAAGTCTAGAATGAAACATAAATATAATGGTTGTTTTTTCTTTTGATCATATTAAATTGCCATATATTAAACTTGCTAGTGACATGTCTCACATCCCACGTATTGTATCTAATTAAAAAGCAACAGTCTGACAAGTTCTTTTCTCCCACATCTTTCTCGCTCTTCTCACACCTGTCACTTTTTAAAGAGTATAATTTGCAAAAATATGAACTTTAATGTTAATTTATTTAGAATCAGAACTAAAGCATCATGAACACTAAGCACTGAAAAAATAAGTTAATATGATATAAAAAACTTTATTTCTCCAGTAACAACTTAAAGGATAGTTTTCATCTTTAAAAACTAATAATTTTATTTTAAAAACTGGCACCTGCAGAGGTGAGAATGTCATAGGTCTCTGCATTCTAAATAAGAATCGTCTTCAGCACTACTGTCTTCTATGTACCAATGAACATATCAGCACATGTTCAATAAAAATAAAATAACACTTAATAGAAGTGTTAAAGCACCCTGTTAGTCCCTAATGGCAGTTTATTAGGTAATACAAGATACTTTTCAGTGTTTTGTTTGACAGTATCATATGCATATATAATAAATTTTAGTCAATTTCACACACATTCCTCACTCTATCATCTCATCCCTCTCCTTATTCTGCTGAATCCCATCTTAGTGTCTTGATTAGGGGTTCTCCTGCTGTGACAAAACAACCAAAAGCAAATTGGGAGGAAAACCATGTACTTCTTCTTACAACACTCGGTCACACACCATCACTGAGTGTACAAGGCAGGAACACTGAGGCAGAAACTGATGTAGAACCCATGAAGGAACATTGCTTTCTGGATATTTTCTCATGACTAGATCAGACCACCTTCTTAAAACATAGAAGACTACCTGCCCAGGGAATGACACAGCTTACAGTTGGCTGGATTCTTCCGCATCACTAATCAAAATGTTCACAGAATTGCCTACAGGCCAATATGCTGGGGGAACGTTTTCACTGAGGATCACTCTGCCCATATGACCATTAGCCTGAGTTTAGCTGATGTAAAAACTAGCCAGTATACATGTCCCCCCTGATTTCATGTCATCTATGTGTGGCTTGCTTAGTTAAGTTAGAGTCTCTTGACTGAACATTAGTTTTATGTAATTTACTGGAGCAAGGGCAACCAATTAGGAGCTACACTACTTACTAAAGAAAATTGAGCCCTCTGTCCCAAACAGTTAAAGACTTATAATCCCTCGGGAGAGGTGGGACCTCATGAGCAACTCCCTGGCACTATGAGTAGTATTTATGCTCAAATCTATTTTACTTTAAACATTTTGCATGAATAATGAAAGCTGTATCTTTATTACTTCAGTTATTTTTTATTCATGAAATAAAAACACAAATAGACTGTCAGAATACAGCCAAAGGGCTGCGTTTAGTGTAAAAAGGTTGCTATTGTAATGTAAAGTACAATAAAAAATGAAATTATAATAATAGGGTTGCACAGTAATTCTCTTTGAGGAAAATGTGCCCCAAGTTGCACAAAGCATTAATCATTATATTCATTTCCGTAGCCAAAGCCCCAGGCATTATTTTTGGACTTCTTTGTTCTCTGTTTAATGGTCAAATTGTATTCTGACTGAATATATAACATTGGATATTGCAAATCTTTGCTGAGTTCCCATGAAATGCTTCCATAAAAGTCTTTTGATACTGCTAAAACTGCTGAACACTTTTGTTATTCGGGAAAAGTGTAAATTATTGGCCTTTTGTTATGATATTATATAAAGTATACGAAAGAGTGTTTTGAGTGCTTAGAAATATGAGTATCTGAAATACTACAATTTAAAGAGTTAACCCAAGTTATTAAACAATATGTTGAAGATGTTACAATCTTTGTTTAATTAAGATATTAATTAATTTTCCAGGAACAGAAAAATAGTCCTATTCTAATGAGTAATCCTTGGCATTTATTCTTTTATTATTTAAATATATATTAATATATAATTTTTATATTAAGCATACTTGACTACCTCCCTGACATCAAGTACTACATTCAAAACTATGTACGTACACAGATAATATGATAAAGACTGCTTCTGAATTGCCTTTTGTATGAGAAAGTTCTTCAAAATTTGTATTGATGAGCAAACACAGTGTCCTTTGGTGCTGTTGTGTCTTCTAGGTAATTTCCAGCCAACTAAATCAAAACAACTTGAAATCAGAATTTGAGGTATTGAAAGAATATTTGTGTCTTGACCTTGCCCAGAAGACTTTGGGCAAGTAACACAGAAATCAACCACATCTGACCATCTTTCTTCACCTAACTCTATTCTGCTTTAGTGTGTATTATTGATCATTTGCTCCATACACGCTGAAAAAGCAATACCATATCTAACCCTCTTCCAACTTCCAGGGGTCTCACTGAATCAGTGTGAGCAGTGTGAGCACATCCCAGGTTGACTAGAAGGTATCAGAGAGAACTTACCAAACTTTCCCACAGTGTCAGATGTTTGATATCTGATGTATGCAAACAAAAATGAATATTCACCTTTATAGCCAAAACACTTAAAATGACAATAAACAATGAACATCATTCCAAAAATATTTCTCCAAATCAAAGTACTACCTTGAAGATTTACTGAATGTTTACATTTACTTGTATAAGCTCACTCCCCTTCACCTCCAATCTTTTTTATCACCATCACAATCATTTGCTTTGAAATCTTTATGTTGCTTACATAATTAAACATTAATTATTTTAAATTAAAGAGATGTTTACCATAATTTTGTTACTCAGTGAAAAGTATTTTTCTTCTTTTAATAACCAAGTAATTTATTATAAAACCTGGTATTCTCCTTGTTTCTTATAAAGTACTTTATTTATTCTTTATAATACTTATTAGTTTCACTGATACATGGCAGAGTGTGTGTTTTGAAAAGTTCAGTATCACCTAGAATATGATCAAGATGCCAGTTCTCTTGGGTGTGAGGCTTGAAATGATTTTTGTTTGCACTTCTCTCTATTCCTGAAATTTCTCTTTAGAAATTTTAAAATTAATTTTTAAAAAAAATTTCAGTTCTGAATTCAAGTATTAGAACTCATTTAAAATGTTTTCAAAAGTTCCTTCCAAATAGAATGAAAATATTCATGAAGAAACTGACATGTCAGGATGCCATCTAGAATATAGGATGAAACTTCGGTTTGTATCACCACAATGTATAGATCTTAAATTTTAGTGACACCCAGTAGAATATGTCAACTAACATTCTTTTACCAACAGATGGCATGATCCTGTAAAGTGATTAAAAATACTTTTAAATGAGATTGCTCTAAATGTGTTTTTATATATTTAATATCACAGCTTCAATTATCTTCTTTTAAGGTGTTTGTTGAGAAGTCAACAGGTGAATACACTCCACAAATCCCTACAGAAGAAATATAAAATAAGGAGAAAGTAAATTAGCATCTAGCTAATATATAAATCAACAGCCCTGTATAGTTTTCTTCTATGAGCTTCTTTGTTTGACTCTGCCTGTAACATGTAATTAATCATAATAATTCCTCTGATTAGAAACAATCCGTGACATCACTGTGATCACAGCTTGATCACAGTGATGTGAGCCATCTCTATCATTCATACAGAAATAACTATGAGCTAACAGTTTTAAGACAATGACTGTCAAACTGTATTTTACTCCTGGACTGTCAGGAAGCCAAGCAACTTGTACCTTTCCTACCTTGATTATGTTTCTCCAACTATCATTGATTTATTTTCATTGACTTTCTGCATTTATTTAACTTTTAATTGGCACATGCAGTCTTAGGTTTCATTGTGATATTTTCACACAGAATTTATTATTTTTCTTCTCATTCTCTTCCATCTCTCGGAACCCCTCCTTGCACCTTTCCATCTACTACATAACGTTTTTTCTATTTTCATGTTTCATGTGTCCTATTGCTTTTCCCAGCTTCCTTTATATTTCCCTGCAATGGTTTCCTCTCTAATATCATTCCCTATGTCCGGTCCCTTCTCTTTCTCTCCCCTCTCCCTCTACTCTCTCCCAAGGTCCCCATGCTCTCGATTTATTCAGGAGATCTTGTCTTTTTCTATTTTCCATGCAGATTAGATCCATGTATTTCTTTCTTAGGGTCCTCTTTGTTGTCTGGGTTCTCTGGGATTGTGAATTATAGGCTGCTTTTTCTTTGCTTTATGTCTAAAAGCCACTTATGAGTGAGTACATATGATAATTGTCTTTCTGGGTCCTGGTTACCTCACTCAATATGATGTTTTCTAGATCCTTCCATTTGTCCACAAATTTTAAGATGTCATTATTTTTTTCCTCTCTGTAGTACTCCATTGTGTAAATGTACTACATCTTTTTTATCAATTCTTTGATCGAGGGACATATAGGTTATTTCTAGGTTCTGGCTATGACAAAAAAAATGCTGCTATGAACATAGCTAAGCATATGTCCTTACAGTACAATTGAGCATTCTTTAGGTTTATACCCAAAAGTGGTATCACTGGAGCTTGAGGATGGTGGTTTCCTAATTGTCTGAGAAATTGCCATACTGATTTCCAAAGCAGCTGTACCAGCTTGCACTCCCACCAGCAATGGAGGAGTGTTCCCTTTACCCCACATCTGCTCCAGCATAAGTTATCATCAGTGATTTTCATCTTGGCCATGATGAAAATCTTACAGGTGTAAGATGGAATCTCAAAGTTGTTTTGATTTGCATTTATCAGATGGCCAAAATTGTTGAGCACTTCCTTAAGTAACTTTCAGCCATTTTGGATTCCTCTACTGAGAATTCTCTGTGTAGGTCTGTACCCCATTTTTTATTGGTTTATTTGTTCTTTTGATGACCAATGTCTTGAGTTCTTTGTATATTTTGGAAATCAGGCCTCTGTCCAATTTGGGGTTGGTGAAGATCTTTTCCCATTCTGTAGGCTGCCGGTTTGTCTTGTTGACCATGACCTTTTGCTTTACTGGGCCTGCTCCAGTGGAGGTCAATAGCTCGGGCCTATTCCCACAGATGTCCCTGGCTTAGGGCTGTTCCCACGGCTGTCCCTGGCTTAGGGCTGTTCCCACGGATGTCCCCAGCTTGGGCCTGGTCCTATAGAAGTCTCTGGCACAGGTCTGCTCCCTTAGTGGAAGCTCCCTTGTAGCTGCTCCAGTGGAGGTCACTGCCTCAGGCCTGCCCTGGTGGAGGTTGCTTGCTCAGGCCTGTTCCTGCAGGTGTCTCTGCTTTGGGCTGGTCCCACAGAGGTCTCTGTCTTGGGCCTGCTCCCTCAGCAGTTGCTCCCTTGTACCTGTTCCTGTAGAGGTTGCTGCCTTGGGCTTGCTCTGGTGGAGGGCACTGGCTCAGGACTGTTCCCCAAAGATGTCCCTGGCTTGGGCGAGCTTCACAGAGGTCTCTGGTTTGGGCCTACTCCCTCAGTGGTTGTTCCCTTGTACCTGTTCTTGTGGAGGTCACTGCCCTGTATCTGCTCTGGCAGAAGTCACTGCCTTGGGCCTGCTCCAGTGGAGGTCAATAGCTCAGGCCTATTCCCACAGATGTCCCTGGCTTAGTTCTGATCCTGCAGAGGCTGCTGCCTCAGGCCTGCTCTGGCAGAAGTCGCTGACTCTGTAGCTTTAAATAGACTTAGAAGAAAACATTTCTGAATTTTTAATATTAATTTTACTACATTAAATTCACATACCACTCAACCAAAGATAATTATGGTCCATGTAACAGGAGCCTCTTTTGATAAGCTGGAAATTATTAAACATGACAAATATTAAGTGGTAAGGGCATGACAGTACTGCACATTATCTGTTCTGTTTAAAGGTCTTTATTCAAGGTATCTCTTGCTTCTTTCAACTATCAGTATTGAGCTAAGTTTCTGATCAGAGGCTCTCTGAAGAAACTACAATTATACGTCTTGTTCTGTATCTCAGACTGCAGAACACATAAACTTACATGAATAAAACCTAGGTCAGTGAAGCCCAAATTTGGAATAAAGATAAGAGAGAGAGAAAAAAAGAAAGAGAAAGAGAGAGAGAGAGAGAATGCAAGCCACATGGTAGGTGAAGTGAATTAATGTTGGATGAGTAGATATTGCATTTTGATACTATGCTTATAGGATGACTAGGTATATAAGTATAGTCTTTAAAAAAACTTATAAACATGAAGGTAGATCTCTTATCCTTACTTCTGGCCTGTTGAATTATTACAAAGGCCTCAGAAGAGAATATTCTCCGAACCTAGAAAATAATGGTTTCCATCTTCTCGTTGTTTTCATTTAGCACCAAGTTATAGGTTTATTTTGGTAGTTCAGTAATTCTTTTGGAATACAACTGATAACATTTCTTGACCAAATTTTAAAGTCTCTGTTGGTTGATTTTTTTAAAGGAATTCTCGTTTGAAAATTAGTCTTAAGCATATCTGATCAGATGTTACCCAGAATTCACTGTTTTCTGTTAACACATGCTGGTTCCAAACCATTGAGTGTCATGCATCAGACCCACTACTGTTTTGTAGATTTAAGAGACACTAAATCCCCAGTCAACATTTCTATTGCTTTTAAGATTTTTTCCAGAACCTTTTTTTCTAAGGACCTAACAGAGAACATGACAATTTTTGTGCATCATATGTCATCTGTAAACACTATTTGACTATTTCATTATCTAGAAAATAAGTATTATGGAAAAAGCAAACAACTACCATTATGTGTTAATAAAATTTAAATTTTTATAAAAGAGGGAACAAGCAAGATTTATTAAGAAACTCACATTTTGTGAACTTTGTTCTATAACATTTTATCACATATTTGTTAAGTAAGTCATTTATCATTTAACTAACCCATGGGCAAAACATAGACTATAATATTTCTTTTCTGACTTTTATTTGGAGTGAGCTTAGGATTCTGAATTTCTTTGTTCAAACATATGTGATAATTTATTTTTTCTTTATATTATTAGAGTACCACAGAGATTTGTTTTTCTAGTTTTTACTAATTAGTAACAGTTTGTGCTAAGTCAACATTGAATCAAAGGACCTTAATATTTGGTTTTTACTTAGTTTAGCACAATAATTTTATCTAAATGATGTACAACTGGTTCATTTTGGTTTGAAGATCCAAATAACAACAGAAAGGTCCTAGAATTATTCAATAAAAATAATATCAAGGAAGTTCTAGAATTATTCAATAAGGTGCTTGTAACCTGAGGCTGGACAATCGTTTAATCAGTAAAATCCTTGCCAAACTAGTGTGTGGATTTAACCTCTAGCTCGTGTGAAACACTTGGTGTGGTGGTACACCCCTGTAATCTATATTCTTGGTAAGATCAAAGAAGAGGGTCCCTGAGGCTTGCTGATCAGCTAGTCTAGGTAAGTCATTGAGATCCAGGTTCAATGGGAGACCCTACCTCAAACAATAAGATACAGATCAGTTGAGGAAGACATCAGATGTTGAACTCTGATCTCCACATGCATGAATATAAAAATGTAAATGAAACCTCATACATGGGAACACATATGAACTCATACACACATAGCACAGCAGATGACTACTTGAGAGTGATTTTTAATAGTACTTAAGATATAACAAATATTGATATTATTTCATGTAGTAGTCAAGGAAATACATAAAATTCTAGGAATCAGACTAGTAGTTTCTTTTTGTAGAAAAAAATAAAGACCAAATCACATGGCTGGTAAATTAGACCATAAGGGCAAGACTAAATTTCATAATCTTTATAATCTTTGCTTTTTCCCATAATTCAGGAAGAAGCAATGTAATAGCTTAAGTCATGAAAACAAACAAACAACAGCACCAACACACACACACACACGCGCGAGCACACACACACACATACACACACACACATATACTTAACAAGAAGAAAACAATGGCCACAAGTTTTCCAGGGAAGCTTATATCTGGAGAGTTCCCTGATAAGATGGGATCTTAAAATCTTGGTTTTTGTTTTGTTTTGTCTGTTGACAAGGTCATTTTTATTTAACAAAAACTGCCATGGTACTCAGCAAGTAACACCAACTGACCTGAAATTTGCATCAATCCTACTGTCTCAGCTTCCTGAGTGTCAGGATTTCAAGTGTTAGCTACTCCACCTTGGAAAACTTGAAATCAATGAACACTTTCCCATCATTGTGAAACAAACCTTACAATATCTTTTAAGTACCTACTGATCCTCTGGCTCCTAGAGAACCCTCTTTACATCAATGAAAGAGCTTCTTTGATTTATCATAGATAAAGGGTTCACACTTGAAGAGGATACAGAGGAACTTTGGAGGGGAGAATGAGGCCAACACAAAGAAAGGATGCCCTAGGAAAGCCAGATCTGGTTTTCCTTTGACAAGTGTGAAGTCTCTCCAGTTATCCTGCAACATAACCTGAAATCCCTGTTATCTTGGCTTTGGTCTCCTTCCCATGCTTGCTGAAGTACAGTATCTATACGGCTCTTCTCATTGAGAGGCTGTAGGATTCTAATGAAATGCCTGCTTCTGTCACTTGTTTCCTACCAGTAAAAGGCCTCTCCGAAGACAGCATTTAATATGTACATGTGATTTAGTCAATACAAGAAAGAGGAAAGAAAGGCAGAGAAAGAAAAGAGAGCAAGCAAGAGTAGAGAGAGAAGAAGGACACAAATGATAGCATTTCTTTTAATTGGTAGAGAAAAATCTAATTTACTGCTTTATCCATTACGTATCTATTCCTTTCATGTCCCTAAACAACAACAATAGACCCATACTTCCTAAAGTCTCAAGCTCTTTTCAACTACAGCTGTAATGTGACCTCATTAATTGATGATTCAAGTCAATTGTCTCTTTTCCCATAAACCTGTAATTTTAGGCATAATTTTTGCTTATTTCCATGTCTCAATCCTCTCTGCCTACTCACTGCACGAACAAATGTCAGAATAACCAACAGCACAGCTCCAATAAACAAATAAGAGGTTATGGTGTCTGTACGCTGCTTAATAGAGCCTAACAGCTTTGGCTGGCCTTTGTGCTGTTGCATGCCAGGCAATGTCTGACTGTTTCACCTCATCCTTTTCTTCCCACCACCAATGGACTGAAAAATTGTAGTTTGCAAATACAGCAAAATATTACGTCAATTTGGTATCCTTACACATTTTCTTGCTAGTTTCCTTTATGTCTTTCAAATTGTGTTCTCCAAATGTTACCTTATAGAATAGTCTCTATAAGCTTTTGTAGGTGTTCCTGCTTTTGCATTAAGTGGCCTTTATCTAATTCTTATTTTATAAAATATATAATTTTGTAAGATGACCATTTTAGTGAAAGACAGATGCAGACTGCTACATTCAGCTCTCAGTCTTTATACTGGTTTCATAGCTATTTGGAATCTCTGTCCAAATCTACAATATGGTCTTAAGGAACAGAATCTTAGGTCATATCCACATAACTGGAAGCAAGCAAAATGTTTCTGCTGGCAGCAGAAGTATATGTACCTGTTTTCTTGAGGTCAATGACATTGATAAAAGTGATAGAGGCAAACCGTAGGGCCAAGAGAGACGGTATGAGGATAAGAGATGCTCTATTCTCAGATGGTCTTCCTTTTATGGAGAATCACAATTCTTAAAATTAAGGAAGTGACAGAATATTTTTATTTGTAACAAAGACATACATTAAAAATTTTTTCTTTATTCTAGGTACAAATAAATAAAACTGTTAGTAACCATATCTTTTGCTCATGATTTTCACTAAATATTATAAGTACTCTCTTATCAGCGGCTTCTTATTTTAAACAATGCCAACCTCCTTCAATAATGTACCAGAATAATTGTTTGCTATAAAAATGTCTTTCTTTTTTATAAAAAACCTAACTCAGACTCAATAATTAAATAGGAAGCATCATTGATGCAATTACAAACACAGGCACATGTAGTGGGAGAGGGGAGATAGGGACAAAGAAAGAGAGACAAAAAATGCACACATAGATACATAGCCATATACACAAATCTTACCTAATGATTAACTAAACTGATTGCAAGATGTATATTGGGAAAATTTGATTACATCTCTTTTTATATTTGAATAACTATTTAACTCGCTCACATAAATTAGATAATTAGTGGTATTGGGATGTTTCTATAAAAAGAATATGAAGCAATCCTAAGCTTTTCAATTCTTTAAGGCTGGAGCAGAATGCAGAGCTCCATCTTTAAAGAAGTAAATGATTAAATCGTGATAATAATTCTTAATTGCTTTTATAATAATTTATTTCCCATACAAAATCAACTCAAAAAAATCAGTAGCCCTCCTATACACAAAGGATAAAGAAACCGAGAGGGAAATCAGAGAAACATCACCTTTCACAATAGCCACAAATAGCATAAAGTATCTTGGGGTAACATTAACCAAGGAAGTGAAAGATCTATTTGACAGGAACTTTAAGACCTTGAAGAAAGACATCGAAGAG
>PVIU01021903.1:0-30540 GCA_004026605.1 Ondatra zibethicus
AGAGAGCTCAGGCTGGAAGCTGAAGATCAGCCTGCCTCAGTGGATGGGGAGGAAGTGGGCGTGGCTTGTCTCTTAAAGAGACCGAACAATCATTACAGAAGACCTGATTTTGAAAATGCCTGGGTCTGTCTGGAGGAAACTGAGCAGGTACCATCTCTTTGCAGGAAACTCAACTTTCTCCTATGATCTCCCTTCCACCAATACCCATGTTCCCTGGCCCGTGGGATAGGTTAGGGAGCTAGCATCGCTGGCCTTGTGGACAAGGACAGTAGTTCTATGCCCCAACCGTGAGTCAGGCAGGGCATATGTGCTGTCCGGTGGGCTGGATGGTGTGCAGCCAGGGCCCTCCCAGCATAGAGAAGAAGTCTGAATCCCATCACTGAGTGCTGGGAATCGAGTGTCCACCAGCATGAGGCAGGACACAGTGTGGATTCTCACTTCCTCCATCTATTTCTCCGGGTTGAGAAATATTTCTCCCAGAAAGGCTGTGTTCCATCTTCTTACAGAGCCATGCCTTTCCCTCTGGGCTGTCAGATGCTTTTACTGTTCTGCAGTTTATAATGTACAGGGAGCTCAATATGTAAGTTCAGGTGGAAGACAAAAAGCAAACCATGCATTACATCTTAATCAACTCACCAGCTGCCAACACTGTGTTAAGTGTAAATAACGGATAAGTATAGCTAATGGGAGAAAGCCATTGTTTCCTTCATACTCCATTCAAGAATTCAAGACAGTTCACATGTTTCTCTTTTGTCTATGTGTTATATGTGTATGTCCATGTGCAGCAGTTCATGTGTGGAGACCAGAGGTCAATGTCAGGTTACTTCCTCTCCACCTTCTCTCTCTCTCTCGAGACAAGGTCTTTACTGAACCTGGAACTCTGATTTGGCTAAACTATCACTCAATGCATGCCTATCATATTTGAGTAGGTAGCATGCCCACCATATTTGAAAATTTAAAAATATAACCTCTTGATTCTGAAGATTTGGGTTCAAGACCAATTTCTACTCACAACTTGAGCAACCTTGGTCAAGTTAATCACTCCCATCCTCAGTTTCCTCACGTGGAAGTGGAAATACTATGATAGGTTTAACAGGGTTATTGGGAAGAACACTTAAGACAACAACAAAACAATGGGACCAGAGAGATGGCTCAGTCGACTTGAGTACTTGCTGCTCTCATAGAGGACCTGGGTTTGGTTCTCAGTGCCCACATGGTGGCTCACAACATCATAATCCTCCAGTTCTAGGGGATCCTATGCACTCACCTGAACTCCTCAGCTTCCAGGCACACATGTGGTGCACAAAGATGCATGCAAACAAAACACTCAGACATATAAAAACAAGCAAATCTAGGCACAAATTAGAAAATAGGGAGAATTATTATAAACACACAAAATTAAGCAGAAACAACAGCAAAACTAATAAAATCCTGATTATTGATTGGGAGATGAAGTTAACAGTGAGATTAGGGCTCCTTGCACAGGCATAAAAAAATTCAGGATGGCTCAATGTCTAATGGGAAAGGCACCAGACTTTGGATCCAGGCAGATCTGGAGTTTGTGATATTAGGCAAGAGTATTTTTGGCATGGAGGAGGATCCATCCCATAATACCCCCAAACTCACTGCCAATAAAGAACAGAGTTAGAGAATCTATGGGCCTTCGGGAGAGGGCGTGGCTTCTGTCAACTTCCTGAGCCCTCTACCGAACCGGCTCATGCCCCGGAAGCAGTTGTTTCGCTGTTTAGGTCGGCCTGGGCTAGAGTACCGGGACCGCAGCCATGCTGCTTTCTGCCGCGTCTTGTAAGTAGGTCTGAGGCGGCGTGGGTCCGAGACGGTGACAGGCAGGTCGTGGGGTGGAGCCAGGCGGGGAAGCTGCCACCCCGCGCGCACCTCCCGGATCTGAACTCCGGGCCCTCTGTAGGGACGTCCGGAGAAACTCCCCCGGCAGCCGCGGTGTCACCGGTCCTCCAGCGCCCAGCTGACTTCCTGATGCGAGGTCGTTCTCGCCTCACGTGACTTGGCTGCAGTTTGCGAAGTTCACCTGTTAAAACAGGATGCTTGTTACAGTGCAAATGTTCGCACCATTGAAAGATGAAGAGAGCACAGACTAGTTTAGAAAGACTTTAAGGTGCCAGCCAACTGTATGGGTTGTCTTAAAAAAAAAGCATTCAATACTCTATTGTCCAGGAAAGGTACTTTAGGGTAAACGTGGCTTATTTCTTAAGTGTTTTGGGTTGTTACTGATGTTTATAAGCACTTTGCGTAAAATAAGTAATAAATGTATCTTTTTATTTTTCTCTTCCAACCTTTACACAAAAAAGTTGCCAAGAGCAAGTCAAAGTAAGTAAAAGTGTTTGTTTTCTTTAAACTTTGCTTATTGGGGTTGGTAGTCTAGCTGCGGCCAGTGTATCTGTCTCTTAAGCCAGTGTTTGCTTTCCTCCAAGTTGATTTGGGGTTATTTATTGGTTATTTTGTCGGTGTGAATGCCTTGAAAATAAAAATACAGATGCATCTTGACTTGCTGATGGTGCTGCTGTTTGGTAATTCTGCTCCAGGTTACAAATACCTAACCCGAAAATGCATTTAATACCTGAACCACAGAACGCATAGCTTAGCAACTCAGCCCATGTGCATGATTGGCTGCTGCCTCTTAAGTTTGTGGCTGATAGGCAGCTGTGGTACCCGCTGCCCAGCATCTCCCAAGAGTACCCATTACTGGCCCAGGAAAAGAGCATAGTTGGAAAGCTGGCCTCTTCCAAAGTGTTGCACTGTCCTGTTTCCCTCCAGTCTCACTGAGTAGCCTCCGGTCAGCATTCATGTCCTTTGTTTAAAGGAGCTTTGGCGGCTTCTCTCATCTCAGGGCTTATCGGTTGCTGTCAGGCTGTTACTCTGTTTCGATCAGCACCAAAATTCTATTTCCTTAAGTGAGGACCAAGAATCATTTTCCTGGAGTCTTCTGCAGGAATCTACAGATAGCTCTGATTGATTAAATCCGAGAGCCTGTTTATAGGTTTGGAAATCAGTCTAAGCACTAGAAAAAGTGTGTGGCTAAACATGAGGCTGCTGGCCTAGAGGACAGAGCCATGCCTTGCCTTTCCCCGTTTGCCAGTTCATCTTCTGTTCCATAGTTTTAGTCCCGGGAGGATGCAGACTTAGTTTTATGCTTCTTGTAGGGCTCCTCACAGAGTAAGGACTCCATAGAGATTTGTTGAATTTTTATGAATGAATGAATAATTGTGTAACCACGCCTCACACTTCCCAGTACTGGGGATTGAACCTAGGGCCAAATGCATGCTGGGCAAATGCTCTCTTACTGAATCCTGCCCAGCCCTCTTTTTATTTGTTTATTTTTCTAAGTTTTCAGGCAAGCCTGACTGAGTTTCCCAGGCTGACTGTGAACTTGTGAACTTCCTGCTCCCGGCTCCTGAATGGTTAGGGTTACTGGTTTGCGTCCCCAGAACTGGCATCATTGTCCTTCTTAATTCATCAACCAATACAGCATTGCTCCTCAGAGGCACTGTTCTGAACATCACTGCGGAATGTGGTCTTTTGGGCTTTATTTTGTGTTTTGAAATAGGATCTCATTCTGTAGTCCAGTCCAGGTTGGTTTTCAACTTATTAACAGCAATTCTCCTGTCTGAGCCTTCAGAGTGCTGTGATTATAGGAGTGAGCTACCATGCCTGGTTGTAATGTGGTCTTAAATGCTTCAGATTTTTTGGGAATGGCAGGAGAAATGATGTCATGTGGGGTGACAAAGATAACACACACATATGACAGTAGCAGTACGGGCATTCAAAGGTCCAGGGAGGCAAGCAGTAAGTTTTATGGTTTAGATGACTAATTTAAATGAAATATGAAGGTGTCCAGGGCATGTACATTAGTGAGGTATAACTTCAGATCTCTTTAGTTTTGTCCCTTCCTGATTGAACTGCCTCTGTCATTTTGGAAGAATTGGCTTTCTTGAGGCAGCCATCTTCAAGGTTGCCGTAGGCCAACTGTGGCAGCCTGCTGTTGTATATCCTTCCTCCTGGCTCCTACTCCTCGTGGCAGTGGCGCCAGAGGTTCTCTCTCTGATTTGGCTTGATCACTCCTGGTGTTCGGTGAGGTCATTACCAGGTCCTGGTAGGTGACCACCTTGGGGCTCAGAGCCATTGAAATTGCTTTATGAGAAATATAGGCTGTCGTAGCACAGACCCTTCTTAGGACCAAGTAATATTCATAATTACTTTGACTCACAAAATCCAACAAGTGTGCTGTGTGTTTTTGGTGGCCTGGTGTGTTTCCTCAGCTCTTAACAGTGTACTTTTTGATCTTAGAACCATTCTGGTGAGGCTGGTGAGCCAAGCTGGGACAGGTTTCTCCTTCAACCACAAGAGAAGCCGACTCCGAGAAAAGCTGACTCTTCTGCATTATGATCCAATTGGTAAGACTCAGAGAAGTGATGTCACAGCTGGGAAGTGATGCCACAGCTGAGAAGTGATGCCACAGCCTGGAAGGGATGTCACAGCTGGGAAGTGATGCCACAGCCTGGAAGGGATGTCACAGCTGGGAAGGGATGTCACAGCTGGGAAGTGATGTCACAGCAGGCCTTCTGAGGCCTTTCCTGAATGAGTGTCTTTGGTGATTTTGTGCCCCTTTGGAATTGTGACATTCATTCACTGTGTGCTACTGTGTAGCAGAAGCTACTTCAAACTCAGTCTCTGCTCTTGGTTTGGAAGGGAGAGGGAAGAAGTGACAATGTGATAATAAGTTACATGAGATCTTTGGGATGCTGTGGGGCTGGGCCTATTAGAGGTGTACTCGAGCTAGGACAGGCAGGCAGAGTCCTGAGGAAGGGTTAGTTTCGTAAAGTTAGGAAATCAGCAATGCAAAGAATAGAGCCAGTAGCTATCTGTGAAGGGGAGGATGTGGTCTAACAATGGCCAGTCACAAGCTTCAGATATGATTTTTTTTAAAGATTTATTTATTATGTATATAACATTCTGCCTCCATGTATGCCCGCATGCCAGAGGAGGGCGCCAGATCTCATTACAGATGGTTGTGAGCCACCATGTGGTTGCTGGGAATTGAACTCAGGACCTCTGGAAGAACCAGTGCTCTTAACCACTGAGCCATCTCTCCAGCCCCTTCAGATATGATTTAAACGAGTAGAGAGTATATGTTGGTACATTGGGCCAGAAAATTTGATTTTTCTTTCTTCTTTTTTTTTGTTTTTGGTTTTTGGTTTCTTTTTTTGTTTTTTGAGACCAGGCTGGCCTCAAACTCAGGCCTGCCTCCGCCTCCTGAGTACTGGGATTAAAGATGTGCACCATCACACCCAGTCACAACTAGATTTTCTAATAGGAAATGTCTGAAGATTGGTAGCAAAATGTCTTTTCTGGGGTAGTTAATGCCTGATTTCTTGCTGTTCTATGGATGCCTTGCAGATTTGCGATGAAGATGTCTGCCTTAGGGCCGGCTTTGCTCAGGGTACCAGAGAATCTGACCATCTCTCATCATTTCATTGTAATGAGTGAAGTTGTTTAGAGGATAATGTTCTGTTAGTCTCTTATAAAGCAAACCAGGAATGAAACACAAGATTCCCAGTCAGTTTATCATTTCCCAGACTGCTCTGATGCTCTTTTATACATACGTACATATATACACACACACATATACACACCTCTCTATGTTCCTATGTATCTATCTACCTACCTATCTATCTATATTCATTTTGTTTGAACGTTTTGCCTGAATGTATGTATGTGCACCGTGTGTGCTTGCATTGTCCATGGAGGTCAGAAAGGATATCAGGTTCCCTGGAACTGGAGTTCCAGATGGCTGTGGACCCCTATGTGGGTGCTGGGAAGCGAACCTGGGTCTTCTTGACAAGTACTCTTAATCTCTGAGCCCTCTTCAGCCCCCACCTCTATCTTCAGACTCCTTTCCTCATATAAGACTAGATGCCAAGGAGGAAGGATTAAAGTCCAAGGCATAAGCGTATTAAACTTTATCTTGAAGAGAATGAAAACTTGTCAGCTTTAATTCTGTGGATCGCTAAACAAGGCAATACAGACTTTAATTGGAACAGAGTAGATTTAGGTTAGCTTTAAGGAAAGAACTTGACAGATGCATTCTTCTATGAATTAAGCAGCAAATATTTTGACTGAAAATTGCATTATGTTTAGTGTGGTGGATAGCAGTGTGTCGTTTCAGCTCAACTCACATGAGTGCTCACTGTTCATCCGGCAACAGCTCTGGGGGAGAATGGTTGTCTTTCACACCAGGGAGGACCTTAGAGGAGAGGGTTTGATACTTGCCTAGGGGCTCGGTGTGGATGATCTTTGGAGCCATGCCTCCTCCCTTCCCCAGCTGGATTTTGACCCAGGACCTTATGCAAGCTTTAATATTGTACAACATCCCTAGCTCCTTGGAGTCAGTGTTAGAACCCAGCCCTTCTGACTGTTTCTAGTACATGGGGCCAATTTTTATCTTCCTTATACTTTTGTTTAAAATGCATTTTAAGTGAAATACAATTATATCATTTCTCTCCTCCTTCTAGCTACTTCAGTCACCCTCTTTAATGTCCCCTCCAAGCTGATAACCTCTTTTTCTCTATTATCATTACATGCATATGGATGGATGTCTGAATGTATGAATAGCCTCTTCTTTATTATCATTACATGTGTATGTATGTATGTACGAATATATGAATAGCCTCTATTGTTCCATGTGTATGTATGTACACAACAGGGCTGACCACTGCACATTGGACAATTAATAAAGCACTCATCCTTGGGAGAGACTAATTCTCCCAGCAGTCATTAGCTATGTGTAGTTTATATCTAGGGGCGAGACTCCATGAATTTTCCCCTTCATGTTAACATGTCCATTGATACTGCTATTGTTCTTTCCTTGTTTATGCAACCATTTCTAGGAGACACTGTTTTACCTCAGACTTCTTGGTCTTCTGACTCTTACAGTCTTTCTGCCCCTCTTCCATGCTGTCCCCTGAGCCAGAGATGCAGGGGCTGTGAGGGAGGTGTGTCTGGGGCTGGGCTCCCCACGGTCTGCTGATCTGTGTTGTTGTTTCCCATTGAGATTTTCTGTGACGGTCTCTGTAGAGCCCATGGCTTGCTGTAGAGAAGCCTCTCTGGTGTGGGATGGTAGCTGTACTTACCAGGAAAGATGGCTAGAGCACCTTCCTAAAACTGGTTTATGATCAGGACCTTGGCTGCGGATATGTGTGGCTCCATGGCTGAGTACCTGTTTTAAGTCTGCAAGGTCCTACATCAATTCCTAGGCTGCCAAACATCCACAAGCTAACCAGAGAAGAACCCATAACAGAAGAGTTCTGACCCTCGCCTGTTGTCAGCCTAGCATTCAGAGCTCCTGTCATTCCTGCTCCTGACTCTTAACTATTTTTTTTTTTTGAACTTTGTTTTTCAGTACTGGCATTCAGTGGGCTGCTGCTGTCCTGCACTGTGGCCCGAGCCCCTGCTCCGGTCTCACTGTGTCCAAGTGTCACTGAGGGAGTAAGCTCTGACTTCTTCCTGAATTCTGACTTTTTCTCTGTTTCTTTTTTAATTTTGAAACAGGGTCTCATTTTATGTCCTTGGCTGGCCTGGGGCTCACAGAGATCCATCCATCTGCTTCTGCCTCCCAAGTGCCAAGATTACCATGCCCAGCATGTTTCTGTTTTTTTTTTTTTTTTTTTTTGGTGTGGGGGGCGGGGTGTAGTGGGGTAGGGTGCATCAAGTTCCCACGTAGCCCAAGGTGGCCTTCAACTTGAAATTCTCCCGAGTGCTGGAATTATAGGCATTCAGCACATTTGGCCTGCTCTCCAGGTCCTAAGAGCTTTCCTGGGTTTTCACATGATCATCTTATGATACACAGGTCTCTATATAAATGGGGCAGTGCTTGTCACTGTCTCAATTAAAGGGATAAACACAGAGAATAAAGGAATTTTAGTATATAAAGCCTTGTTGTATTTGTTGCTGTTTTTTTTAAGACAGGGTCTCTATGTATCACTGGCAAGCCTAGAACTTGGTATGTAAACCAGGCTGGCCTCGAACCCACAGAGATCCACTTGCCCCTGCCTCCTGAGTGCTGGGATTAAAGGTGTGTACACCTTGACCAGCTTAGAACCTTGCTCTGATGATGAGTGCCTTCTGGACATGGCCATTTAATAACTCCCGATTGCTTCTCAGTGCATACAGATATTCTCTCATGTCTTAAATGATTCCAAATATGTGAACAATATCCCTTAATAATATCTGTATTTTTTAATTGAGTGGTACATTTTTCTTGGCTGGTTAGTGGTTCTTAAATTCAGCTGCCTAGAGAATTAAAAAAAAAATCGAATTCCTGCTTTTGAATTGGAGTTAGGATGGAAATGAGAAATGCAGTATATTTACATTTTTTCATTATTTTTTATTTGTTAGGGTGATTTGACTGCCTGTATGTCTGTGTAACACGAGTGTACCTGTGCTTGCAGAGGCTGGAAGAGGACGTCAGATCCCCTGGAACTGGCGTTATGGATGGTTGTTTGCAGCATGTGGGTGCTGGGAATCAAACCTGGATATTTTGGAAAGGCAGCCGGTGCTCATAACCACCAAGCCTCTCTTTGGCCCACAGTAATATATTTTAAATAAGCTCTTCAGCTAATTCTTAATCATAGTTTGGAAATTTAATAAGAAGTATATCCATTTTCATTGTAGAAGAGAAAACAAAGTTGAAGTGCCTGTATGTTCAGGTCAGTGAGGAGTTGTGAGGTCACACAGTCCTTTGCCCTTCTGGGTTTCCTTTGGGTGTCTTGTTTTTGTGGCAAAGAAGATTCAGGGCATGTAGCTAGGCATGTGTGTGCGCGTGTGTGTTGTATGGGGGATTGGCTGGAGGCTGATGGTGGAGTACAGGACCCTGGGGCTCTGAAAACCTCCTTTCCCAGCACCCAGCTCCAGTCTGTCACTAAGGCAGGTGGCACTTTGGGGATCTGTGGTGTTGAGGTTTTGCTGTAGATCTGAACTGATTTTGTTGGTGTGAAGCCATCTCTAGATAGCAGGGGTTCTGTATCTGCTCTCCCTTCTGGCTGCCATTCCTCTGAGGACTGCTCAGCCCTCGGTGCTGTTCTGCAGCCCAGTGCCCAGTCGGTTCTTGCTTACCCATTATGAGAGTGGACCCCGAGTCAGGGTAGGCCATGTTTGATTGGTTGAAACGACTTTGGCCTGTTGAGGACAGTGCTGCTTGGGTGGTGACGTTCCCTTAACTTCCTACTCATGTCTGTCTGTCTTCTGTGGCCTCAGATTGAGAAGCTGGATTTGAAAATCAGCCCATGCTCACATAAAAGGAACAGTAACAAGGAAAAAGGAGAGGGCTTGGGTGATGTGGATGTTGATAAAAATGGTGACGCTTCCTAGTTTTCTGCTATAACCCCTCTCTCTTGCTTCACAGTGAACAAAAAAGTTCTCTTTGTGGAACAGAAAAAAATACGCTCCCTCTAAGCATTGGATAGAAAATGAATTTGATTCATAAATGAGAAGACTGAGGTGAGGGACTGGCTCAGAGACCTGCAGAGTGTGCGGAAGAAGAGGAGGTACAACATGGCCGCCCGGGAGAAGGCCGCTGGGAAGGAACAATGCCAGGAAAGAGTTCTTCACAGAGACCAGATATTTATCTCTCTGGATTTCTTATAGGCATTAATAAAAAATGTCAAAATAGCCTGTGCTCTTGTCTCTTAGTGATATTTTTCCCTACTGTTTGAAATGTAAAAAACAAAAATGCCCGACCACCTTACCAAGAAATAACTATTGTTTCACATGAGAGAAGCCATTTTCCACAGTGAGACTTGAGCAGAGGTTTCTAGGCTGTTCCTCAGGACAGTGCTCCAGGCAGGACAGCATGCAGCTGGAAGAAGGAAAGAGCCAGAGCATCTGCTTTGGTTCTGACTTGGGTCCTTAGTAACATGCCCTTGGTCCATATTTTCAAACAGCTCACCAGAGTCCTAACTCTGAGAAGTTCTCACAGGTGATTCAGGCTGGTCTGGAACTTGCCGTGCAGTCCAGAAGGACCACAGGCTCTGAGGACAGCAGTGGACTTGTTTGTACCTTTCTTTTACCAGAAGCGCCAGTATATTCTATACCGCTGCTTTGGGGGCATGGTGGGATTACATGATAGCGTGTGTTGATGTATGACTCCTGCCTCGCCTCATCTTCCCATTCCCACCAGTTTTCAAAACTCTCCAGCTGCCTCCATTTTTTTCTCAGATTTCTGGCTTGAAGTGAAAGCTGAGCTTTTTTAGAATTGCTAGTCCACATCCTACTTTGCTGTGGGAACTCCTTCAGCCTTTAAGATACCATCCCACTTGAGTGTGGTCTCTTATACTATAAATGCAGACATAAAGCTTGTGCAGTCTCTCTCTCCCCCCGCCCCTCTGAGACAGGATTTCATGTAGTCTAGGGCGACTCATATTTGCTCAGGGTATCTTGAACTAGTGTCTCCACCTCCTAGGTATTGGGGTTGCAGGCATGTGCCACCACACCCCAGTTTAGGCAGTGATCAAGCCCAGGGCTTCATGCATACTAGATAAGCACTCTACCAACTCAGCTACATCCCCAGTCCCCAAAGCAAGTTTGACAACTTAGGCTAAAGGTGCCTGTGAGCGCCCACTGCTATCCCCTTTCCCTTTGGAACATTCATTGCTTGGGCTCTAAACACTGCTCTCCACCGTGCATTCACCACTAGAATTTGCTGTTCTCCAAATGTTGGTACTGTTCGTACAGATTCTGATGGTGGAATCTAATTCTAGTTGAAATCGTGAATATGAAAAAGGAAAGTATCACTCTGAGTCAAAGAAGCCTTGGTCACTTCATAAATCAACATGCTTACAAAGAAAGGGCATTTTTCTAGTAATTGTGAGCTAAGAAGCCAAACCCATGTGCATTTTATTCCCAGGTTATATTTTTTGGGGGGGGCTAGCAGCAGTCAGAATAGAGCAGGAGGAAGGTCTTTTTTGTATGGATAAGAGGACTGTGTTCCTGCAGCCTGGACGCTGATTGCAGCGATGAAATTTGATCTCTTGAGCATTTCTTCCATGGACAGATTCGGGTAGTAGGCCAGGTAGAAGGCCAGTGCGCCCACAAAACTGTCACCAGCACCCTGCAATGAAAGGAAAACATGTAGTCAGGCTGTGGCTCAGTGGTGGAGTGCCTGCCTGGCATGTGGGAGGCCCTGGGTTCAAGCCTCGGGACAGAGCGAACCAACCCTTTTAATTTTAGAGTGGCTTCAGAGTTCCAGAGAAGCACAGACATTCCAGCCCCAGCTTTGTTAACATCTAGATACGGCATGCTTACCAATACTGGTGAAATAGTGGTACATTAGTAACTGAATTTCATACTTTCTTTGGATTTTATTAGTTTCTGCTGTGTCCTTTTTCTGTCTCAGCATCCCATGCGGGGTGCCACTTTACAGTTAGTTGTCATGTTTCTTCAATGTCTATAGGCTATGACAGTATCTTAGGTGTTTTTGATGACAGTTTAGAGGTTGGCTGCTTTGTAGAATGTGCCTCAGTTAGGGTAGATAGGATATCTCTGTGTAGCCCAGGTTAGCCTTAGCCTCTCCAGTGTGGGAGATTGCCTAGCTATGGGCTTTGTTTCTAAATCAAAGCACGGATGTGTGTTGTGATAAGTCTCCTTGACTATGTGGCTGAGTGGCTTCTGCCAGGTATCTCTAATGACATTCTCCTCTTTTCATATATTCTGTAAGCTGGGAGGAATGAACAAAAGAATAAATAATATTAGATAATAGCCCAAAAAATGAGTTCATACTGATATGAATGATTAAATAAATGGTGGGGGAGGAACGACAAATTTTGAATGTAGAACTCAAAACAATTTATGTCAATAGTATTTGCTCAGGGATCTAAAGCGTTAGTTGAGAATGGAGCTCTGCCCACTTAAGAACAGAGTCTTCCAGCATTGGCAATTGGGTTCTTTTCAGCTGCCTCCTGTGTCTCTTATACTAGATCCATCATTTTGCTCCTGCTTGCTTTCTGGGACAAGATGCCCCAGGCTCATTTTGTATATCCTGCCTCTAACCCTAAAATTAGCCATTACAAATGTATGCAAAGTGGTGAGAGCCATTCAGTTACTGTTCTCAAACCAAGTACAGGGAACGGCATATTCCTTTCCATTTTCCAGGGTCTGTGTTGGAGAAGGTCACAGAGGAACCAAATTAATACCGTTATCAGCGCTTCTAGGGCGCTACCTTGTCCTGTAACCAATATGTTTAAAACAATTTTAAGTGTAATTATAGAATCTCACTTTGGAAATTCTGGTATCAACTGCTTTCAGGGGCATTTTCCAGTGCCTCCCTCCCCTGCATACACCAATTACTGATTACTTAGGCCTAGTTTTTACAGTTCTTGGTTAAGTCTTGAGGCTGTTCTAGTCACTGCAAAGAGAGAGCCCTGATGTGTTATTGTTTCCATGCAGCTGAAACATCCATTGAGCTATGTGCCCAGCACAGTGATGCACAATGAGAAAAGAGGCAGGGTGGTGAAGGACGTTAGTCCCAGCATTGAATTAGTAAGCAGAGGCAGAAACTACAATCTTGAGGCCAGCCTGGTCTACGCGATGACATCAAGACTAGCCAGGACTACATAGTGAGACCTGTCTAAAAAGGGGTGTGTGCAGAACCCATGTGGACTAAGTAATAAACAGTATGGCAGTTTACAAATGGTTTGGAGTGTGTTTTTATGAGTGAGAGTCTCACAGGGTCTTGCTAGGTAGTCCAGGCTGGCCTGGACTTGGGATCTTCCTGACTCGGCCTCAGGAGTCTTCACTGGGTTTACAGGTTTGTACCACCATGCCAAGCTTAATTAGTGAGGGTTTTAAGAAAGGGTTTGAGAAAACCTCCTGGGGTTTCTCTAGAATAATCTGGATTTCTAACAGAACAAGACAGCAAGGAGGGAAGAGTGGACTCAGGAGATAAGCACTGTCACCGCACTTTGTCCACACAGCCAACATGGGCAGTCATAGCAATGCAGATGTGGATTTCCCTCCTCCCCGCCATCTGTCTCCCTCCCTTCTCTTTTCCCTCTTTTTCTGAGCTCCTAGGCATTTCTCTAAGTTCATTTTTCTAAAGGATACAATAGAGGCAAAGACATGGTTCTCAGGCCTCTTTCACTTCCCAGCAAGCAGCATGACGTGGGAGGGGCTGGGGCCAGAGGAACACTGAGCTGAAGGATATATTGTGAGAACCTTAAAACCTGGGCATCCTGTCTTACACCTGTAACCCAGCACTTCAGAGGCTGAGGCAGGAGGACCACTGCAAGTTCAAGGCCAGCCTGGTCTACAGAATTCCATTGTAGCCAGGCCCACCTAGTGAGATTGTATCTCAGAACCAAAACAACAAATAACAACAAAAGGAAACCTCTTCCCCTACAATCTGATATATTAAAAATGACTAGAAAATATGAAAATTCCACTGTCATGATTAATGATTGAAGAGATGAAAATGTTTACTACTCCATCTTGATTATTACATTCTATCTATGTATTGAATAATATACTTCATAAAGATGTACAAATACACCTAAAAAAACAGAGCTGGAGAGAGAACTCGGTTAAGAACGCTGGGTACTCTTCGAGTGGACACTGGTTCAATTCCCAGCACCCACGTGGCAGCTCACAACCATCTGTAACTCCAGTTCCAGGGGATCGAACACCCTCAGACTAAAGGCTAGAAAGAGATACTGTCCTGCCTGCTGCGTTCTGTTGACACTGCTTGCATTGCTTCTGTCATTGTGGCCGAAGGTGAGGAAATACAGGTGAAGCTGTGTGCTGGAGGCATTACTTAGGCAGCGGGTTTTCACACACCATTTCCCTCCCTTCCCCGTGCCTCGCACTGTGCCGACAGACTTCAAAGGTACACGCTTCCTATTTTTAAAATTGGGTGTTTTTCCACCAAGAACACCAGCTATCCTCACTGCAGAATTCTTCCAGAATTTAAGTCAGAAATAAAGCCCCTGTGACACAGTGGGCACAAGCAAAGCCGAGGGGGCAGGCGCGTCTCTGCTGCCTTCCACGTCAGCATGCCATGGTCCCAAAAGCACACTGTGCTAGCACAAGGAAATATAAAATAGCCGCGTGGATTTGGGTGTAAAAGTAGTAATTTTTAAGCTACTGGAACAAAAATATATGTACACATGTGCCACAGTCAAGTAGAACTTGTCCAAGGAATGAATACAAGACTAGCCCGACACTTACTTTTAAAATCAATGTAAATAATTTTTTTAACACTTTCAGGAAGACAATAGACTAGACTTGGCCATCTGAGGGGGCGTTTATGAACAGATGTCCTATGGGCCTCACACTGGAGGAAGAGCAACACTTCCCCCTCATTCTGGGGCCTGGCCTGGGTGGGCATTGCCACTTTCATCGGCATTGTTCTGGGTTGCATAGCCAGTTTGGAAAGGCAAGAAAAGGACAAGTATGCAGACTGGAAAGAAGGAAAATTCTGTGACGATGGCATATGATTTATGTAGAATTCATACGTGAGAAAAAATTCCTGCATGAAATAACAGGTTCAACAAGATTACTGGATACCTTGTCAGTATAAAAATGAATTGTATTTCTATATAATAACAATGAGCAATGAGAAATCAAAAAAAGCTTGCCTAGGAATGTCGTTTAGTTGGCCCTTGGACCTGTGCTTGCCTAATGTGCACGAAACCCTGAGCTTGATCCCTAGCTTTGTCTAAACTGGATGTGTGGCACATGCGTGTAACTCCAGTGTTGGGGAGTGGAGGCAGGAGGACCAGAAGTTCAAGATCATCTGAAACTATGTAGTAAGTCGTGTCAGAAACTCATCTAAAAACCAACATATTTGGGTTAGAAAGGTAGTGGCTCAGAGCTACATGTGCCCGTGTGTGTGCCTGTGAGGTGAGTGGACTGTCAGGAGGATCACATGGCTTGCGAGCTCCAGTTTAGTGCGACTGTCTCCAGGTGGAGAGTGACAGAACAAAACACCTGTGCGCCCGCACACACGTACTGCACACATGCATAGGGGAGAACTCAGAACTGAATGTGACAGCGTGTTAACGTGGGTGCAATAAACGGGTGTGGCAGGGCGGCAACTTCCACGTTTTCTTTATGAAATAAAAATTAAAGACTTAAAGAATCTAAAATGTCAAACTGGTCACCTTTTGTGAATTTTCAAATGTGACCATTTTTGCCTCTGCATGACTCCTCTCTTTTTGAAACATTCTGTGGCTATCCACTATGCATTGGTGCGAAATGAATTCAGGGAAACTCCCACTTGCATGTGTGGATGCTCTAGTGCAAGCTCACTGTGGCAGTCTCTTGCAACCCAGGCCAGGCACTTGCAAGTCGAGGGGACTGGGAGGAACACTTAGGGGCTGTGACAGTGACTGCAGGGGAGCCGAGGCTCAAGGTGTTAGTAGCAGAGCTAACAACCATGGCAGAACACGATAACTGAGAACCTTGACAGAGGCGAGCCCCACTCCCACCTGGTTAAACAGTTTGAAGAGATCAGAAATCCATCTCCATCTTTCCCCGATGGCTCTTCAGATGTAAAATACCATAAAAGAGATACACACTTGGGCGGGGGAGATGGCTGTTGGCAAGGTGCTTGCCTTGTAAACACGTGGGCTACCGATTTCAGAGCCCACATGAAAGCTGGGCATGGTGGTAGGCATTTGCTGTTCCAGTACTAGAGAGATGGAGGATACAGGCAGACCCTGGTGCTTGCTGGCCAGCCTGCCTACCCTTGGTGAGCATCAGGCTGATAACAAAGCCTATCTCAGAAATCAAGGTGCGGGCTATGGCAATAACTTGAAGGTAAGACAGCTTGCCATGGAAGCCTAAGGACCTGGGCTGAAATCCCAGGACACATGTAAAGTTGGGCATGGGGGCCTGCACAGACAGGCACATCCTGGGAGCTTGCTGGCTGGCCAGACTGCCTAGCTCAGACAAGCTTCCAGTTCATTAAGAGGCCCAATCTCAAAAAAAAAAAATTAAATTGGGACAATAGAGGACCTAATGTCCTCCTCTGGTCTCAACACAGGATGAGTGGGAATATGTTCTCACACATATATGTGCACATGTGCCACACATACATATCTGTCGTCGGAGACGGCTTGTTTGTTTCCTGGCCGCTCAGACCCGAATAATCACACACAGATACTATATTAATTACAACATTGCTTGGCCAATGACTCTAGCATATTCCTAGCTAGCTCTTACATCTTAAATTAACCCATTCCTATTATTTTGTATTTTACCACAAGGCTCGTGGTTTACCGGTAAGGTTCCAGGATGTCTGTCTAATTCATCAGCTACATGGTGTCTCTTTGGCTCTGCCTACGCTCTCTATATATCTCTGTTCAGATTTCCCACCTGGCTATATTCTGCCCTGCCATAAACCCAAAGTAGCTTCTTTATTAACCAATGGTAATAAAACATATTCGCAGCATACAGAAGGGAATCCCACATTACATATCCTTCACAGAAACACAGTCCCCAAGGATTGACCTCTTGCTTCTACATGCATGTACACATGTGTTTACATACACACACACACACATGTGTACTCAGTTACTGAGGAACCAACTTCCAGTTGCTCTGGCTTTGACCTCAGAGAAGTGAGATGCAGGGGTATTCCAAAGTGGGTATAGCTGGGCCACAGAGCCCCAACCCTTGAGAGCCATATTACACCCAAGGGTGGAAAAGCATAAAGGGTAGAGAAAGAGCTCTTCATACGCAGTAGGAAGACGAGGGTATCTGGGTGGTGACGGCTCTGTGGCGGGAGGCTGTGAAGCTGGATAATTTTTTTTATGATATTTATTGAGCTCTACATTTTTCTCTGCTCCCCTCCCTGCCCCTCCCCTCCCTCCTTCAACCCTCCCCCAAGGTCCCCATGCTCCCAATTTACTCAGGAGATCTTGTCTTTTCCTACTTTCTACTTCCCATGTAGATTAGATCTATGTAAGTATCTCTTAGTGTCCGTATTGTTGTCTAAGTTCTCTGGGATTGTGGTTTGTAGGCTGGTTTTCTTTGCTTTATGTTTATAAACCACCTATGAGTGAGTACATGTGATAATTGTCTTTCTGTGTCTGGGTTACCTCACTCAAAATAATGTTTTCTAGCTCCATCCATTTTCCTGCAAAATTCAAGCTGTCATTATTTTTTTCTGCTGTGTAGTACTCCATTGTGTAAATGTACCACATTTTTTAAATCCATTCTTCGATCAAGGGGCATTTAGGTTGTTTCCAGGTTCTGGCTATGACAAACAAAGCTGCTATGAACATAGTTGAGCACATGTCCTTGTGGCACGATTGAGCATCCTTTGGATATATACCCAAAAGTGGTATTACTGGGTCTTGAGGAAGGTTGTTTTCTAATTTTCTGAGAAATTGCCACACTGACATCCATAGGGGTTGTACCAGGTGAAGCTGGATAATTTTTACATCCAGCACAGACTCCCAACTTCATTTCACTTTTAGATTGACCTTCCCTAACAGAAGACAGAAGAAGGAACCGAATCTCAGAGACAGTAAGGCATCATCAGTAGATATAAGAGTCCCAGGAAACCTCCAATTCATTCCATGTTCCCTGCTCATTATATCCCAGGTAAAGTCGGGCAGGAAGGAGGAGAAAAGGAAGGACATCATAGAGTTGAAATACATCTCTTTTCTTTATAGCTGGGGAACTCTGCCTGTCCCATAGGACCCTGAACACACACAGCATGCTGTACATTTCCTGTAGAGGCCTACAGTCAGTACAACTCAGACTCTTGGGGTGGGGTCCACATTTTCGCTCCCTCTGTCTCTTCCCCTGCCCCGCCCAGCACTTGGTGTTGACCTGACTAATGATTCTGGGCCCATCATGTTCTCTCTTTCAGATTGGGTCCAAGGTGGCTGGCTGGCTCTGGGTGAACCACATGTGACTTTCTTCTGTGTTAGGTCAGGTTGTTATGGCTCAGAGTTACTTGATATTCCCATTGTTGGGTCTATTTATACCACAAGGCTTTCAACTGCCGATAAATTACTTGGCTGTTGATTCACATCTTTAACTATTTTTATACATTGGTATGATTTTTTTTTAAATGGGAAGTGCTTTAAAAGTGGAAGCTGTACCCATCAGCATGATTTTCCTGTAAGTAAGGTATTTTCCAATCAATCATTCTTGGCATAATGGAAGAGATCTCATTGATAGAACTTGACGGTTTTAACCTTCTATTGAAAATTATTTTTATGTCAAAAGGGGCGATGGCATAATTCGCCTTCCTTCCGACAGTCACCATGTGGCTAACACTGGTTGTTTTCTCAGAACACTTCCCTGCATAGGACTGGGTGCTCACCCAGAGTGCACGCGGCATTCTGAAACCCCTGCTTTCCCAGGGGCCATCACACCCATGTGGTTTGAGACGTTCTGTTCCATGTACGTGTGGCAGCAGCTCACGTGTCAGTGCGTGATGACAGTGGAAATGTCCAGTGGTGCCTACCGAGGCTTCTAGAGGTGTGCTGGTTGGCTTCTGTCAAGTCGACAAGCTAGCGTCATCTGGGCAGAGGGAGTATCAGTCGAGGGACTGCTTCTGTTAGACTGGCCTGCGGGCAAGTCTGTGGGGCCAGTTTTTTGACTAATGATTGAAGTGGGAGGTCTAAATCCACTGTGGGCGATGTCACCCCTGGGCATCTGGTTCTGAGGTGTGTGAGAAAGCAGGCTGAGCCAGCTAGGGAAAGGGCCAGTAAGCTCCGGTTCCCTCCTCTAGGTCCCTGCTTTGAGCTCCTGCCTGAACTTCCCTCAGCGAGGGACTGTAACCTGTAAGCCAGATAAACCCTGCCCTCCCTAAACTGCTTTTGGTTATGTGGTAATCCCAGCAGCACCTAGGACAGGTGTGTGGGGGCAGGCAGGGTTTGAGGGCTGGTGATAGTGGGCGTGCACTGTACAGCTGCTCAGATAGCCTCAAGGGCAGAACCTGTGAGGAGGGAATTTTTAAGGATAGTGCCAAGCTGGGGTGTGGGGAGGCCTCTGCTACTAGGCGCGAGACAGTGTGAAGGCTGATCTCATTCTCATTCCCTCCTTCCTTTCAGACCATCTTCTCTGGCCAAAGTCCCACTTTCCATTCCATCTTCTTCACCCCCACCCCATCTTTCTGGGGCCTTTGTCTATGACCATGGTCTGTGCCATCACTGAGCTGACTCAGTTCACACCCAGTCTCTTGGGGCTGTCTGGTGAGAGAGGAAGCTGGAAAGCAAATGCTTAAAAATGATAGAAAGTCACCAGGCGGTGGTGGTACACACCTTTAATGCCAGCACTCGGGAGGTAGAGGCAGGCGGATCTCTGTGAGTTCGAGGCCAGCCTGGTCTACAGAGCGAGTTACAGGACAGGCTCCATAGCTACTGGAGTCCCTGTCTTGAAAAACCAAATAGATAGATAGATAGATAGATAGATAGATAGATAGATAGATAGATAGATAGATAGATAGATAGATAGATAGATAGATAGATAGTCATCCCCACAGACAACCTGAGCTCACTGCAGCCAAACTGACTGTCTAGCTGGCAGAACATTGCCCTCCTGCCACTTGTACACCTCCACACAGAAAACCTGGGGGTCTTCAGGACTCAATTCCAAATGCCCAGTTGCCCCTAGTCTCTCTCCGCCTTCCCACTCATGTCCACAGTGACTTTTTAACTGGTCTCCCTGCTTTTGGGCCTGGCCCTTCTAGTCTACCCTACATATGCTTGCAAATCTGGCTACTTCATCTCTATGCCTAAAACATTCTACATGCTTCTGGTCTTTCTGAGATAACATGTTAGCTCCTTAAACAGAGCACAGCAATAAACCTCCTTCCTTCCTTCATTCCTGCCTCCTTCCCTCTTTTCCTCCCTTCCCTTTTTTAAATTTTGAGACAGAGTCTCACTGGAACTCACTCTGTAGACCAGACTGGCCGTGAACTCACAGAGAGCTCTGTCTGCTTCTGCCTCCTGAGTGTTGGGGTTAAAGGTGTGGCCACCACTGCCCGGCATGAACTTCTTTTCTAGTTTTACCTCTTTCCCATTTGGATCTTTGTTCCTCAGAACATCCATGGACCAACGTCTACATTCATTCCTAAGACTTAGCTCTGGCATCAGCCTAGTCGATCTCGCACTGACTGCCCGGCACTGTGTTCAAGACATTCTCTGATCCCACCAACCAGTTACCCCCATGTCCTCTATGCTTCCTTCCTGAGGTCATGAAGACAGCTTTGTCACCTTTGATCCTGAGGCCTAGTGCTGCACCAGCCACTGCTGAAACGTCCTGACAGAAGCTGGGCTTGAGTGGTCAGGCACGCAAGAGCCAGTACACGCTGTTCTAAGAATTCCTCATCTTGGGGGAGTGGGGTGGCAGCCATGAAACAGGCTTATAAAAGCCCTAGTTTGTCAAATTCCAGATGACAGAAAATGGGCGAACTGGAAGGAATGATGGGTATTAAATGCGGTAGGGAAAAAAAAAACCGAAGTGCTGAAAACCCCAAGGTAAAAACTTGCTGGGCAGCACAATGAGCCCGGATGGTCTTGAGAGAGTGATGTCAGTCCAGAGGGTTCATCCGTTAGGAATCTGGACCCACACGGCATGATTCAGAGGCCAAACTGCTGAGCCACCCCAACAGAGCCCCCACATTCCTCTCTGATGTCTTCACACATTCCTTCTGACAAGAGGATACCGCTTTCTTTTCAGAGCGGCTCCCTCCCTAGAACTATTCAGCCCACACTGCAGGCTACATTCCTCAGCCTGCTTGTGGTTTCAGAGGTTGGAGGGGAGCAGATGGCTGAAAAGGGATGAGGCACCGCTTCTTCCTTGAGGATCTGGCCAGGGGCTCAGGAGAGAGCACTGTAACCGCCAGAGTTCCCCCTACCTCTCACATGGTGCTGGGGCGCAGATTAGAGCCCTCTGGCTCAGCCTGGCTATCTGCACTTGGTTTGGGATGGAATCATCTTCCAGGGATCATTTTAGGGCACTGTCCCAATTGCTGAATGACTACCATTAGGCGAGACTGGCAGCCAGGCCTTTCCTCCTCTGGCATTGATGTCTAAGCATGGACTTCTGTCCCCTTCCCATGTTCAGGACCTGAGGCATGAGTAGACAGCTGGGCTCAGGGACACCATACATAAGGACCTTTTAATCTTGCTTCAGCCCCTTTCGGTTAGCTCTGACATCTATTGGGAATGGTAAACAGATTGCCTTCTCATTTGTATTGACAACCCTCTGCCAACTGAATTAAACTCACACAACTTGGGCAATGTTTTCTCAAGTGGAACCATGTGCAAATGGTATGGGGCCAAACAGACCTGAAACCCTATTTCACTAATGTCCTGGTTGTGTGATTTCTGGCAGGTTGTTCAGCTTTTCTGCATCTGTTTACCTGTATGAGGGGACCGTTGTGGAAACTACTTCAGACAATGTCAGAGGGTCCAGGAGAGCCCTGCACAGAGTGGGTGTTCAATGGAGTGGGCAGACTTGATAGCATCATTTTGGAGGCCATTTCGTTTGCTCAAGGTTTTGTAGTGAAAGCTCATGATCTAGGTCAGTGGGGATCAGATAAGGTTTCAGGGACAAAGGGGGTCACCATCATAGGGACACAATTTATGTATAGAGTGTTAGAGCAAGATTTCTGTTCCCAGCTCAGAGGAGCAGAATAAGGGTGTCTGGGAAGAAGTAGAAACCACTATCTGGAGCCCTGGGTTATGCAGGCCAGGATTAAAGAGCTCTAGCAGTGGCCGTCAGTAACTCCTGAGGTCTGTGAACTCTGAGGTGCGGCACTTGGTGGACCCTGTAGTGAGTGGGTGAGATTAAAGTGTGGAGAATGGAGAGTGAAAAGCAGGGTCCTGTTGTCAATGCAAAGCTGGAGAAGGCAGGCCAGTCTCATGCTTCCATGTAGGGACAAGGAGCAGAGGCTAGACAATGAAGAACAAAGCTAGGAGAGGTGGGGTCAGAGGTCAGCACAGAAAGGAGGCTTCCTGTGGCAGGGACACCCTGGACCTCCTCTGCATTGAAGCTTGGTGGGACATGCTGCTTTCCATGGCTGGGCAGATGCTACCACTGCTAGGGAGAGGTGGTAGCAGACCCTCAAAGGCAGTAGGTGGCTGTACAAGCTTGGGGTGAGGTTCCTCTAGCGGCGCTGGAAACTGAGGTCAGGGCTCATCCTGGTAAGCAGATACCATCAGGCTGCTGGGTTCCCTTCTCCACGTGACTAACCCACTCTACGTGATCAACCTCACCACTCGCTGCCAGGATGAACAAGCGAGCTCTGCTGAGGGCTTTTCTTTCCTACAGGGCATGTGTTCCCAGCTGGGGCTAGAACTCATGAATGTGAAAAACCGAGGCTATTGCAATGGCTGGTGTCTCTTTAAAGAGCTACTGTATATAAATGTATGTATGAGTATAGTTATCATCTTAATATTTCATGGGGGAAAAAGGAGGGTGAATAGGGAATTTTTTTTTTACAAGGTTCTTTGGGGCAGGGTGATAAATCTGAGAAATGCTGAAGTAAGGCCTCTTGTCCTGAAGAGCAAATGCTCTAGTTAGGGTCTTCAGTTTGTGAGAGACCCTAACAGGCACACACTCCACTGCAGGCAGGGTGGGCAACCACTGGTGGCTCCCCATTTTCCTTCCACTGAGCCAGACGTCCCAACATGGTTACCAGTGAACCCTGGGAAACTCAAAGCCACAGACTAAGGAATTTGGGAGCAGATGGGAACCAGGATGGCTGGTGCAAAGGTTGTCGCCTGTGCAGACGTGACAGAGTGAGCTCTGTGGTGGACTGACCCTGAGACTGGCTGTTTACTACGCAAGAGCTCAGAGCATACGGGCTCCCATTGGAATCTGTTCCTCTCCTCTTATCAGGTTTACCTCAGGAAGATGAGATCACATCCTTCCCCAACCTCAAACTTCCCACCTTCCTGAACCACTTCATTTTATGAGCATCATGACAGCCAGCCAGAACCCAGAGTTTGTCTCTCTGTGTAAATGTAGCTGATCTCTACTCTAAATTATCTGTAGGAAACATGACAAATTATTGTATCACAGATGTTCAAATCTTTGCCACTTTATGATAAATGTTAATGATTAGGCTGAAATAGTCTACTTAAAAATACTCTATGATTAAGAGATTAAACTATTTCATGGCCTAATATAGTTTAAATGATCAGCACTTCAAATTAATCAAGTACTGAACTGAAACTTGTTCCTTGGTTTATATAATCTGCTGGTCACTTGGTGTGTGTGTGTGTGGTGGGGATGGAACCCAAGGTCACTGAGCTACACACACCTTCCACAGAAAAACAAACGCAACAAACAAACAACCTCTCTCCAAATCCCGGCTCTGGGATCTAATTCCTAACCCACAGTTCACCTGCTCAAAGAGTACAATTCACTGTTCCTTAGTGTAGTCCTGGGGTTGAGCAACCATCACCACTGTCTGAGCCTAGAAGTTTTCATCCCCCTAAAAGAAACCACATCATTTACTGCCCTTGGGCCTCTCTACTTTCTGTCTCTGCAGACTTGCTAAATATATACCCATTTTTTCAGTGAAATAATTTCATATTTTAACTGTATAGTTAATTGAGAATGTGTTATTTCATAGCTAGACAAAATGTAACCATATTCCTGTGGCTGCACTTCAGGTGAAGGTGAGGCTGTTGGTGACCCAGTGGGAACTAGTTAGGAGGACTAGTTAGAAGGACTAGTTAGGAGGACTTCATTCCTAACCAACATCGCAGAAGAGGTTTAGTTTCTGCCTTCCTCAGATTTTCTCCCAAGAGTCTCTGAGGTTTTCAGATTAAGGCAGCAATGCACCGTGAGTTTGCTGTTTGAGGATTGCTGTGGTGAAACTGTCTGTGACCTCTAATCTGGGAAGTGAAAACCCACTACACTTTTCAACATTAACTGGTCTGGTTTGTCAATCTTGGTAGATTCGGCTGGCTTGAGGGATTTTCTCTCTGATTTTCTGTGCTGCTTACGGGGTGCCATCAAGATAAATGTTAAGCTTCCTTCTCAAAGGTCTGAGATGGAGGTTTCTGGGTATGAGAGCTTTGGTGTTTCACCCTCACAGACCAACATAGAGGATCCTGGGGAAGCCGGGAGACATGTCTGAGCAGAGGTAGAGTCCCTTAGGTTGGATGAGCCGCTAATCAGGAAATGGTTTTCCTTAACAGCAGATGGACTTGGTGAGGCTAAATGGCGGAACCTGAGACCCGTCCAGCAGGCCACTCAACTGGGTAAGAAAAGTGAACTGGGTCAGGGAAGTGATAAACACAGGCCCTTCCGCTCCCTCCCAACCTAGAATCCTGCCGGAGAGAGACAGGACTCTCACTTTCTCGCCTGTTTACAGGGTATGTTTACAGATGCAATCCAAACAGAATCTCATTACAGCCCCGAGAGGCAGGCAGCCAGGCTTTCTTTTTCCAGACAGAAACCAAGCATAAGAGCTCAGGGCCACTGGCTGGTGGCAGTTAGGATGTCTCAGTACCTGGAAAGGCTTTTGGCCTTTGCCCATAAATATTTTAAAATACCTTCAGAATATATGGTGTACCTCTGAATATCTTCAGGGGAAGCAAGCATACATCCTCTAAGCTAGGGGTTTCAATTTTGTCCTCAGAATAGCCTGGAGGGCTTGTTAAAATGGGGATGGCTGTGCTCCACCCTCAAACTTTCTGATCCATTAAACCTAAGGTGGGGCTTGGGATTTGCATTCCTAATGAGTTCCCAGGTGGTACGGAGGCTGTGGGCAGAGAAACACTCAACCTTAGGAATTTACTTCTGGAAAGGGTGAATCATTTAGGTCTGGGCTCAAACTACGGGATTCTACCATTTGATCAAAAACGCTGGGAGGAAATGGAATAGAGGGCTCCAGACAGGTCTCTCTCTTTTTGTCTGTTTTGACTTTTTGGAGACAGTCTCCCTGTCTGTTACCCTGGAACACAATGTATAGACCAGGCTGGTCTTGAACTTGCTGTGACCCTCTTGACTGCTTCCTGAATACTGGACATGCTACTGCACCTGGCTAGTTTGAGGGAAACCATGCCATCTGCTCACTGGGCACCGAAGAGTTGGGGGAGCAGGAACTCCTTGCCCAGCTGCATACTGTGAGATGTTCATATCAATCTTTAATTTTTTTTTTCAGTTTTGGAAAAAGAAAGTATGGTGGTGACACATTAGCTGGGTGTCAGGGAAGAGTTAAGAGCTGCCGAGTGACGCTGAGCAGGCAGGGGTCTTTTCTGTGCTGCTATCGTGAAGGGTGGAGATTAGAAGGCAGAGGGAAAAGTCTGATTTTTTTCCTTCTGATTTTTGCTACTGTGATCAGAACGGAGCAGGTGAAAAGGTCAAATTTTAGATGCCAGAGACAACCATGTAACATTTCACCCAGAGAAGAAGAAAAAAAATCCCGGTAGGAGAAAAACCAAACCAAACAACACATGACATTGGTACTCAGAGAGTCAGCCCTTTGTGTCACAGCAGGGAGAAGGAGGCGGGGGAATGCCTAAATATTGGCTCTATTTTAATTTCAATTCTACATTACATTAAACTCTCCTTGTACTCCTTTATTTAACAGCGAATGCTGACACAAATTGGCGTGCCTCCTCTTTGACATCCATATTCCTCTTGAATTATGTATTTCTCTCTGGAATGAGGTTTATGGGGCTAAAGCGTTCTTTCATTTAGATGGATGGGAGCAGAGGAGGATCAATGGGAGGTCAAGTGCAAAGTCAAAGCAAGGTGAGGCCGAGGTGCATACAGGCCAGCACTTCACTGCCCAAAGAGGCTGGAGGGGACATTAAAGATGACACTGCTCTCCCTATTTCACCACATCGATTAAACTTCAACTAATATAAACAAAAAAGCTCCTTATGCCTCCATGCCAGAGCCCCTGGCCGCTTCTCTGGTTTGTTTGTAAGAGAGCAGGGGTTTTGTTTAAGGTTGAGGCGCAGCCACAAGAAGGCCCTGCTGGCTGTGCTTGGGCTCTCAGGTCTCCCACGCGCAGGGCTGAGGTGCTCAGGCTGGCCTCTGGCCGCAGACAAATGGCTCCTGGAATGACAGAGGTCATTTGCTGGCTCTATCTGGGCCTTGCCTCTGTATCAGGGCTCTCCCTCAGCCTCACCAGTCAGTGACGGCCTCTCTGTGGCCAGTCACACCAGTTCTGAGGTGGAACACTTTGATGGGGTGCTCTGAAGTAACACTTGGATCTAAAGGATCTCATCAAATGCAGACATACCCAGCAGTGAACAGAGCAGACATCATTGACTGTACCCCTTGTGTACCTCATTCTACTTGCTACCCAAGCTTGAGCCCCATCCTTTAAGCCATGCTCACCCATTCCAAAAGCCCTTTTCTTATTTTCAATTTCTACTCTATGCTGAGAGTGGAAATGGGGGGGAAGCTATTTTGCTTGTTGCTTGATAATAAAATAAGAACATTTCATGGTTTGTTTATATTGTAGCTGGTTTTGTTATGAAAGCTGTCAGGAATCACTGTGACCCCAGTAGAAGTTCTGCCACGCTTGCTGAAGCTGGCTGGGCCCAGCGGTCATGTCAGTGTCACTCACCAGAACATCTCTCGTTTGGCCAAGGCTAGCCAGACTGCAGAGATCGTGAGGTCCACTGTCGGCCTTGAAATGGATGGGCCATAGATTGCTGTAGCTTCCTCAGGTTTTGGGGTGGGGCTGGCTTGGGCTGTGCTCAGCAGAACCCACTGACCCTCCTTCAGGGCTTTCACTGCGCTACAGTTTGGGAAAGCCACAGAGAAAAATGGCTGAAGGAGACTGAAAACTGGCCCAAAGCCCTATTTGCCCAAAATGACTGTGGTAGATTAACTCATTCTGTAATTAATAAAAGAGAAAAGGAGCCCTGAGTGCAAACAATAAGTGGGATGAGAAAAGCCTATTCTTCCGGCACTGTTAATGAAGGCTTTGTGTATAAATAACTTTATGTATCTGCGAATAAAAGGCACTTAAAACCAGAGTGTCCGTTGGTGACTCATTGGGTTCTAAAGACTGGCCTTGCCTTCTGTGGTCAGCAATCTTTCTTCCTTGTGTCTCCACCATTCTAGACAGAAAACAGTTAACCCAGTATGACTGGGAATCCTACACAAGATTCACTCAAACGTTCTCTGCCAAGCGCTCATGTTCACCAGCTGCTTTCTTCTCGGTGAGGGGTGCTTGCAGTAAGATCATTGTTCTCTGGGAACTGCTAGATGGCACAGAGCCATCGGATTATCACACAGCAAAGGCATCTGATAGCGTGAGCACCAACCACAGGTTGCACCTCTGCCACACACAGAACTTTGAGCAATTACTCATTGCACAATGCCGTATCCATGCCGTTCTGAACTTGAGCTGTTAGGCCACAAAATCAGCAGGCAGTTGCTGTTAGGAGAGGGTTCCTGGGTTATTTATAATGCCTCCACTTCCTCACAGTGACCGCCTCGCTCCTGGCTCTTGAGCCAGGGCTACACTGTGAGGGTGAAGGGAGGAACTGAGCAAAATGGCTTGGAGACTCTAACTGTGCTGAAAGCTGGTGGGAGCGGTTCACTGGGAAGTGCTTGGCCCTTGGCCGGAATACCTGGTCCTGTCTACACACCCCAAACCCGTCATGCACTGCCTCCACGGTCCCTGTCACGAGGGAGGAGTAGTTATGAGGAGACTGGTGTCTAAAGCATGGTAGGCAACTACGTGAACTAGCACTGGGCTCTGAGGTGTTTGTGTGGAGGATATTTATCATTTCTGTTTATTATTTATTTTATTAATTATTGTATTTCTTATTAAATGCCAGCTGGTATTTAAATGAAGGGTAGGTTTCTGCTCTCAGCACTTGTCTGCTGGACAGTCAATCACCAGAAGGCAGGTATGCATGCTCATGATGGACACATAGAAGTCACTTGAGATTTAGATTTTTTTGTATGTTATACTTCTACTGTTAACACCGATGGGTGACTCTTTGTGGAAACCGGCTTCGGTCCTAAGGTGAATCAGAAGCCAGAACATTTTGAAAACCACTAAGACCAACAGAACAATGTTTGTTTTTCCCACAAAATGACCGTCTTGCTGTCCTCTGCCATGTGAGAGGTAGTCCAGGCTGGCCAGTGAGCCTCTAGAGTCTGCCTGTTTCTGCCTAGGACTAGGATTGCAAATGCACACTTGGCTTTTAAAACATGGGTTGGGGGAGGGATCTCTTTATAGATTGAGCGATGACAATCTTTCCGATGGGGCTGGATGGGATTTTGATACAGGTTTTTTTTTTTTTTTTTTTTTTTGGAGGGGCAGGGTTTTATATAGCTGAGGGCTGGTTTTGAACCCAATCTGTAGCTGAGGATAACCTTGAACTTCTAATCCTCCTGCTTCTGCCTCCCAAGTGCCTGGGATCACAGGTCTACGGCATCATACCTAAGTCTATGTAGTTTAGATTAGCATTTCCCTGATTGACCTAGTATTCTTGGGGGCTTCAGTTTTAATGCTTTTGTTTGGATAGAGGTGAGTTTCAGGCAAAGTGGGATGCTGAATCTAAGACTCCTTCAGAAAAGGGCCAGGGGAAATTAGTCACAAGTTTAGGGAACAGCAAGGAATCTGGTCTCTACGGAGCCTTTGGAACCTGGATGCTGCCCTTTGTTCAGTCTGGACTCTGACATTTATATTATCTGTGTGGGTCCAAACTGTATAAGTCAAGAGAATCAATATTCAGCTAGGGACAGACCTGGAGTGACCAGTAGAGTTAAGAGGGAGTGGGGTGGGAGGGGAGGAGTTGAAGGAAAGAGACTGCAGGGTGGAAATGATATAAATACAGTACGCACATGTGAAATTCTCAAATATTAAAAAAACACTTGAAGCTAGAATAGCAAAATGTTTAGAATTAATAAGGCTGCATGATGTGGATCATTTTATTGTTTTGATTTATTTTTTGAGACAGTGTCTGTCTGTGCAGTCTTGGCTGTCCTGGAATTTTCTGTGTAGAACAGGCTGGACTTGAACTACAGAGATCCTCCTGCCTCTGACTCTCAAGTGCTGGAATTAAAGGCATATGCTATCATGGCTGGCCTATATGACATTTTTTTAAAATATCTTTCTGTGTTGTTGAAGTTATTTCCTAACTTTTGGAAGGGAAGGAGGGAGGAAGTGCTCAAGTGGTAAATGCACGCATTTGATGTACATTATAGACAGAGCTGGTTTAAAGGATAGATTCCCACACATTAAACAAGAGCAAACTACATAGGAGAAAGGGGCTTTTCCATCAGATACAGGACAGTCATGGGAGAGTTACCTGGCACATAGAACTCAGAGTCTTTGCCCCAACTGTATTCTGTTTTGTCTGAAATAAAGGCTATAAAACTTCAGGGTTTTAGTTTTTGAGAATCTCTCAGAGAAGATGCACTTAACTCCACTTCCTAAGGATCTTTTCTGTTCCTTCTATTCCCAAACCTCAGGGCTTTCCCTCAGTGGGGTAGAGTACGGAATTCTGTGCTTTATTTCTTGAGACAGGGCTTCTCTGTGTAGCCCTGGCTGTTCTGAAACTCACTCTGTAGATCAGGGTGGTCTTTGAAATCAGAGCTCTGCCTGTCTCTGCTTCCCAACTGCTGGGATTAAAGGCATGCACCACCACTGCCAGGCAAATTTTATATTTAAAAAAAGCTGCTGGGGCTGGTGTGGCTGGTGTGAGTTCAAGGCCAGCCTGGTCTACAGAGCGAGTTCCAGGACAGCCAGGGCTACACAGTGAGTCCCTATCTCAAAAAAATAACAATCAAAACAGCAGCAGTAGCAGCAGCAACAACAAAAAACCCAAAAGGCTTTCTGTGTTATTTTTAATATTTTGGTTTTATGACTGAACCCAAGGTCTCATACTTGCTATTCTCTATCACTGGGTGAAGTCGCCCTCCCTTATATTTCTGAAGGAGCATCACTAGGAAAGAGGAAACGGCCGGGTGGTGGTGGCACACGCCTTTAATCCCAGCACTCGGGAGGCAGAGGCAGGCGGATCTCTGTGAGTTCAAGCCCAGCCTGGTCTACAACAGCTAGTTCCAGGACAGGCTCCAAAGCTACAGAGAAACCCTGTCTTGAAAAACCAGAAGAAAAAAAAAAAGAAAGAGGAAACGAAGCACCTCCTCTTTTGGGGCATGGTGGCACATGCCTGTGATCTGAGGACTTAGAAGCCAATGCAGGAGGATTAAAAGTTTGAGGCCAGCTAGGCTATACAGGAAATCCTGCCTTAAAAAAAAAAAAGCCAAGTATAGTGGTGTAGCACCTTTAATCCTGTACTTGGTAGGAAAAGGCAGGCAGATATCTGTGAATTTGAGGCTAGCCTGATCTACATTGAGAAAGCATACACAGAACCTCCTGGAAGTTGGAAGCAAACAGGATCATCAAGCAAAAGTTGGAAGCCAGGGGCGGGGATAGAGGTGGGAGAAATTTCATCCGATGGATGGAGATAGAGACAGAGACCCACATTCACATCAGAGCAATGGATTGAGCCCCCAAGGTGCAGGTGAAGAGCAGAAGGTGGGAGAAGATGA